>PCFV01000041.1:0-92318 GCA_002812785.1 Phytophthora litchii | reverse complement strand
CCACGCCAAGTTCATGGACAAGTACCGCGAAAACTGTGCGAGGACAGCTTAACACACTGCTGTGTGGTGTGAATTGGCATAAAGCCATCGCTGTTAAATATTTTGTTAAGCAATTGCATTGAATTGTAAGCGACTCAACGTACTGGGAAGGGTGGATTAATGCTCCTAGCGTTTGGGAGTTCCTGGTACGGAGGCTTTCTGTGATTTGAGAGCGCTCACACTCCCGTTGTCTATTGTTCCTAACCTGCTTGTGGGTCCTGGTGCTAGTGTCAAGGTGGCGCTACTGGGCTTTGTGCTTCCCGACGGGCTTGCTTCGCGCTTGGCTGGTGCTGACGGTCTGATAATGGGGATTTTAGTAAACGCACCTGGGTCCTTCGGTAGACCTGTTCCTGATCGAGTGGGGCCTGACGTGTTCTTGCCTCCAGAGATTACTATTTTACCCGTTGAATTCGCAACTTTGACTGCTGGTGGCATCTTCGCGTGACCAGGCCGAGCGGTGGCGCAATTCGGAAGTGTTGTTATTGATGGTACAGGTTTGCTTGGCGCTTTAGGTGCTGTCGCTTTCATTTTAATCTGATCGGCCTTTGATCCAATGCCCATTGCCAGTGCCATCGAGTTACTTCCGCTACCCATGCCCAAACTTCCCCCCAAGGTTCCGCCAATTGCATTTGCTCGTCCAGTGTCTTTCCCAGGCATCCTTGCGATTTTATTCACTAGATCAAATGACTTGACTCGAGCCCGACGAACCACTTGCCCGTCCTTCCCCACCACCAAAGTGTATTCAAGCATGCTGGACCACTTGGAGTCTGCCGACGAATCCTCATGATCGGTCATCAACCCCAAATTTTCTTCCTCACTTAGCTTTCGCTTATCATCAGCATCATCTTGAGGCCGCCGTGGCTGACCCACATTGACAATTTGACGAGTTTCGTAAAGTGCATGCGCGACGTCCCGATCACTGTCAATGGTTGATTCGTCTAGGAACTGTCGAATACGATTCATAACCTTCTCATCTGATAAATAAGCGAGTGCATTTTTCCACAGCGGCACGAGCGAGATTGCCTTGAGTCGAACATTGGGCACGGGGTCATCAAGCAAGTCAATTGCGACTTCCAGAAAATTACGCTGGCAATACAGTCGACTGTTTACATTTAAAGCGTAGACACAGGCATCAAGGTAGAGAATTCGACGCCAATAACTTTTGGAGTGACCATATTCAGTCCGAAGCCTACTGAGCAAAGAATATCGATGACTGGCGGTGTCGTTATAGCGAATGCACTTGAGCACTACTTGCATTGCAAGTAACTGGACTGGACGCGCTCCATCTTCTATGAAATCGAAAATGATTGGGATCACCATTTCGTACATCTGCACAGATGAATACCAGGACGGAAAGCTTTGTAAAGTTTCAAGAAATACGAGCTGATCTCGATTTCGACTGGGTGGTAGAATACCATGATATTCTACGACCGATTTGATGACTGAATCGAGGATCGCGGCCTAGTGAAAAACGCAATTGGACGTTAGAATACCTTAATCTCTTTTGTAAGAAAAGCAACGAAACTACATACCTTCTGCTCCTCATCGCCCGGATTGACTAAGGCAGACAACAATTGTGGTGCCCGAGAAATTGTCATTCCTTGAACAATCGGCGATTCATCATTCAGTAAATTCAGAATTAATGCTTTGAGGTACCGCATCGCTCGTTGTTGTCCAAGAAGTGCGGCAACTTCGTGGATCCCAGCAGCTATGTGATGTCGAACCTACATGAAGGTATATGAGGTTAGTCGCTGTATGTCTTTGACTTAAAGTGATTGTGGCGTTATACCTCTTCATTGGGATCACTCGCCAGCTTAGCCAGCAAGTCATCCATCAATGTTGATACATATGTAGATCCATAGGCTTGCACGATAGCGGGAAAATTATAAGCACAGTACTGTCGAATTTCGAGCTCTTCATGAGAGCACAGCTTCGAGTAACTTTGAAGAAATGCTGGACCAGTATCGTTTCCAAGGTGGTTCAGTACGGCTAGCTTCGTGACTAGCTGTCCGAATTGTTCAGCTAGAGAGGGCACCACGTAGTCGGGAAGTGATTCTGCTATACTGATAAACTCGGGAATTATCTGCTTCGCTCGATCCCGGGAAGGGAAAAAGTCGAAAAGAGACAGGAGGGTGAGGAAAGCGGTTTGCTTGACCTGCGAAGTTTATAAGAATATTAATAACAAGCACAGGAATGAAGGAACAATTGGTAGTAGCCACACCTGTTCCTCTTCGTCATTAAGTAATTCCAACAGCTCGGGGAGGAGCTCCTTGCAAGCATGCTCTTCTCTGCAAATTCAAGAGAATAATGATAAATGACATGGAAGTAGACAAGGAAGAACATGTAACATACCCTACCGCCCGAGCCAAACCATCGAGTTGAATACACATGCATTTGCGAACCTCAGCATCTGTATCTTGGCACAACGCCATCATCTACCAAAAAAGATGGAGTTAGTCTTGCACCCTAGGAAGGAAAATAATGCACATGATACCTTTTGAAAATAAAGTCCTTCAATGTCAGGAGCAGACAAGAGATTCAAAGCAGTGATTGCACCCAGAATGAAGCAGCAAATAAGCCTCGATCCAGGTGTTTGAGATACATCGCCCTTTTCGATGGCGACTCGTAGAATCTGCAGCAAAAATTGTGTTAGAACAACACTAAACACAGTTCTTTGACGGTGAGCGTACCTGGGTCTTTTTTAAAGCTGTACCAATACGTGGAAGCAGGGCAACAACTGACAAACTTGCGTCTTCAGCAAGATCCTTTTGCTGGATCTCTGTCACAATGTCAAGCGCAAAAGGAACCAGCATCTTGGTTACCTGCTCGTCTGAAAGGAGAAAAACTACGTTCTTCTTCTCTGTTCGGCAGGTCTCAAGCTGCTGAGCATACTCTTCATGGAATGTGACGGTCGGGTAGCTCACTACTTTACCATCAACCGTAGCACACGCCAAACTCGCGAGTCCCTTGAATAACTCGAGAAGGAGAGCAGAATCCGCATTCATCTCGGATTCGAACTTTTGCCATACTCCCTACGTCATGGTAGAGTTAATAAACAATACTATACCGATCGTGCTGTCTGCCTTACCTTCATACAATCCAAAATAGTGGTAATATTTGTCTTGGAGTTGTTGCTTGCCAGGATCTTCGGTAGTGAGTTCAATATACTAATCTTTTGCTTGTCGAGTCCTGTCTTGAGGAGCTTTTCCGCTCGCTCCATTTCTGGCATGTTTTCGTCTACATTGAGTTTTTCGAGGTCTGATTGGGACTGAAAAGGAAGAGAATTTACCAGATAGTCCTCATAAACAACATCATTGCACGTACCAAAGTGTCTTCACGTTCGAAGCATTCTGCCTCACGTTCGTTAAAGAACCCCAGGTCTTCCATGGTGAACGATGTATTGCAAAGCGATTGACGGGAACACAGCGAGCACTTTCCTCTTCATCCCCCGGTGTGCGGAAGCTTCACACACCAAGTCGGCGAGCCTGTTTCGCCGCGTCCTAATTCCACCACGGCGCGTTCACGCTCGCGCTCTCGTATTTGGACGCGTCTTCTCCCTAGATAGAACTCACACACACAGCCATCACTTGAACTGCTATTTTTGAGGGACTTGAAACCACTTGCTCGTCCTTATCTCGATGTTACGTGGTCTAGGAGAACTCGATAAGTAGTAAAGGTGTAAATATATGCCCTCCTAGTTCTCGCTCTCTGTGAGAGACGTGATCTCGACGTATTTTTGCCAAATGTACGCCAACTCCTTCTCCTTGCCTTCGATGAGCTGCTGTTGCCGTCGATACTCAGTCTCCCGCTGGGATTCACTTAGTAAAACTTCTTCGCGTAAACGGAAGATCTCCTTTCGGAAGAGCTGTTCCTTCACTTGTGCCTTCTCGACAGCACTAGTCAACTCTGCCATCTTTTCTCTCAATGCCACCACGAGCTTTTGCTTGTTTAGTTGATGCTCAGTGACATTGCGTTTGTCTAGTTCGTAGTCCTCGTTCTCTTGTCTGCGTTCACATTCGACACGCTCCAGCTCGTCCTGACGATCCTGGCATTGCTTCCGAAGTGATTCAATCTTCAGCTCACGCTTCGTTAATCGAGTTTTCCACGACCGATGATTTGCCTCTGCAGCTTCCACTTGTTGCCGCAGCGTCACCACCAACTCGCGCTCCTTCTTGCGCAAGTTCGTGTTCTGCAACTTGAGCTCGTCCACTGACATCATGACATCTTGCAACTTGGCCTTCCAGACGCGCACGTCGTTAGCTTTTGTCTGAAGTTCCTCCTTTAGCTCGCGTTCTGTTGCTTTTTGCACTGAAAGTTCACGATCTACCCGGTGAAACTCGCTCTCGCAGTGGTCGCACTGCTTCTCCTTCCCTTGCAACGCAGCTTCGAGTGCCTTTTCACGCTGTTCACCGTCATGGAGCTGCATTTCGCGTGTCAAGATACTGCGCTTCGCTTCTGCCACCTGCGTCTCGAGACTCTCGATCTGCGTCATTGCATCTGCCACAAATGTCATGCGGCACTCGAGTTCGTCCAACGTTTCGTGGAGCTGCGTTGTCACGGCCGCCACTTGATCCTGCAGCGCCGCAATCTCTTCATCTCGATCTCGCAACTTCCCGCGTAGAGCACGAACTTGAGCTGCCAGTTCCAACTCCACATGCGCTTCATCCTCGCTATGCATCGCGTCTCTTGGTAATGAAGCGACGCATACGAACAGGTCGGACTACAAACGAGGCCGACCAAGATTCGCTAGATTCGCTAGATTCGCTGCACGAAATCGACGAGATCAAGCACATCTCTCTCAATCCACTTAACTCGTATCTAAGTGTCCTCAAGTCGGTGACAGTCCATCAATCAGTTCAATTGAACCAAGTTGAAGGCTATCAGCCAGCACCGCTAAGAATAGCCCCATCTATAAATACACATCGCGCTCATTGGATCAAATCCAGCCAGGCGACAAGAACTTGACCAAGCTCAGCACTTCGCCTTTTGCGCCGAAACTCACACTTGCGGCAAGATTGAAGACCATCACTCTGATCCTCCACACTGAACGATGGAGCGCACGCAGTCGCTCCCGGTGACGCCGCCGTCTGTGCTGGCCTCCGTGTCTTCGCCTGTATCGCCCCCAATGTCGCCACCGCCTCTTGTGTCCAAATACGTCGTAGGTGTGTGTGCTATGGAGAAGAAGACGCGCTCCAAGCCTATGCGCGAGATCCTGCGCCGTCTCGAGAAGAAGCGGCAGTTTGACGTGTTCGTGTTCGATGACGACACGATCCTCAATCGCCCGGTCGAGGCGTGGCCGGCTTGTGATGCACTCATCTCCTTCTACTCGACAGGATTTCCATTAGAGAAGACGGAGGAGTATGTGCGACGTGTTCGACCTGTGTTAGTGAACGAGTTAGGTATGCAACACGTGCTGTTTGACCGCCGTAAGGTGTACGCACTGCTCACGAGACACGGCATACAGGTGCCTCGCCATGTTATTGTGAACCGAGACTTGCCAGGTGGGATGCAAGACGAACTCATTGAGCACGACAACTATGTCGAAATCAATGGCGTACGGGTCAATAAGCCATTTGTGGAGAAACCGGCGGATGCAGAGGACCACAACGTCTACATTTACTATCCGACGAGTGCAGGTGGAGGCAGCAAACGTCTTTTCCGGAAAGTGGGAGACCGCTCCAGTGAGTTCTACCCGGAAGTTAATCGAGTACGAAGAGATGGATCGTATATCTACGAGGAGTTCCTTAATACTCAAGGCACAGATGTCAAGGTTTACACGGTTGGATCGAGTTACGGCCATGCAGAAGCTCGAAAGTCGCCGGTTCTTGATGGCCGCGTGGTGCGCGACTCAGCAGGCAAAGAGGTACGCTATCCTGTCATCTTGAATTCTACGGAGAAAGAGATGGCAAGAAAAGTGTGTCTAGCATTCCATCAGACGGTGTGCGGCTTCGACCTACTGCGTGTTCGAGGCAGTTCATACGTATGTGACGTGAACGGTTGGAGTTTCGTGAAGAACTCGAAGAAATATTACGATGATTGCGGCCTGATCTTGCACAATTATTTGGTGTCGGCATTGCGTTCGCGGTACTTCCGCCAACGCCGTGCCAATTCACTAACTTCTATGGGTACGCAGATGTGTCCTCAGTACGCTACGGAACCCAACGTCAACGGCGGTCACGATTGGCGTGACCACACACGTCCAAGTTCGGGCTCCGATGTCTCCGAATCTAGCGTGGCAAGCGCAAGTAGCTCGGGCTTGCTACTGGAAGATGAAAACCGGGAAGAGCTACGCTGCGTTATTGCGGTGGTACGTCATGGCGATCGCACACCTAAACAGAAGCTTAAAACGCTTGTATGGGAGCGTGACCTCGTAGGTTTTTATGAGAAGAGGCGTAGCGAAGGCAAGTACGACGAGGTGAAGGTGAAGGCAGTCGCTGACCTTCAGGAGCTGCTTGATCTTGTCCGCAGCCTCATTAAGGCGTACGCCCCTGGTGTCGGCTCAAAGGATGCAGTGTGGGAAGTTGAGGGTGGAGACAGTTTTGAGAAGTTGTTACAGATGAAACGTGTGCTGGAGCGGTGGAAATTTGCGGGTATTAATCGCAAGGTGCAATTTAAACCACACAAGAGCTATGCTGCCGCTGCGGCAGCGTATGGGGATGCACCAGAAGGAGCAGAAAAACCCAAGGTACTTATGATCTTGAAGTGGGGAGGCGATCTCACGGAACGAGGCAAGCAGCAAGGAGAAGAGCTGGGGCAGTCGTTCAGAAACAGTTTGTATCCTGTTGAAGTCGAAGAAGGTGGTTTGTTGCGTTTGCACTCAACATTTCGTCACGATCTGAAGATATTCACATCGGATGAAGGACGGGTTCAAATGACTGCAGCTGCATTTGCTAAAGGTTTTCTGGAGCTAGAAGGAGATCTTACACCTATCCTCGTGAGCCTCGTTACAACTCTAGGAAAAGGTACATTATTTTGTGTCCCCGCACTTCGTATCACTTCCTAACTTTTTCACCCTCAATGTAGATGCCAACACGATGCTGGATCACTCGGGACAAGCTGATGCTACTGAAGAGATGGAGACAACGAAAACAAAGCTAAGGACGTTGCTGCAACGGGACTATTCTTCTGTTGACGAGATGAAAGCTGCAATCACACCTCTGAAGACGGAGTCTATCCTTCAGGCACTGGAAATCATTAAGAATCCCAAGGATGCGTTGGTTCGCTTGCTGGAACTGGTTCGCAAGCTTCGAGCTGAAATAGCTGAGCGCGTGCAAGATAAACGTAAGCTGGTAGAACATGTGTTGTGTCTGTGCTGGATACGGTACTAATATGTTCTTGCGTCGTCTTACACCAGAGGCTGATGAAGCAACGCCATTGTATATGGGTGAAACGTTCTCACTCATGTTCGAACGCTGGGATAAGATCTTTCGCGACTTCTACTCGACCAAGACAGACAAATTTGACCTGAGCAAGATTCCTGACGTGCATGACTGCATCAAGTATGACCTGCTTCACAATTCAAGCGTCGGCTGGAAATGTGGCCTTGACCTTTTCAAACTGGCAGAAGCTCTTGCTCGGTGTTACGTATCACAGGAGTATGGAATGGATATTGCGGAGAAGCAGTCTATTGGCAACCGCGTTTCCCAGGCACTCTGCGCAAAGATTCGTGCCGATATCGTGACTGTCATGTCCGCATCAGCAGAACAGGAACAACCGACTTCCTCAAGGAGTCTGTATGGAAATGGCGATGCTGTTGAAGATGGTGCTGTTGATATCGCTGATCAGGACATCGAACACCATGGATATCGCTTAGACCCGTCCTACGCGAAGGAGCTGCGTATTAAGAGCCCTGGCACACAGGTCCGCACGCGTCTATACTTTACGAGTGAAAGCCATATGCACACGCTTCTGAATGTACTGCGCTTCCAGTGCCCATCGTGGCGAGCACGGCACCAAGATGGTGGTGAGGACGACGAGTACGATATTTCGCTTGAACAGGAAAAGTTCAGCAATGAGATCCTGAAACGCATGGGTATCAGCGTCAACGATCATATGACTCAGCGCAAGTACGTATTCCGCGAGTCTAGACTCATTTCGGACAGCAGTCGACGTGCATTGGACCGTGTCGCTGAGATCAACTACCTTGCTCACATTGTTATCCGGGTGTTCGAGACCCCGTCACTGCCGGAAGACAGCGAAGATCGCTTCCGCGTCGAAATCTCCTTTTCCCCTGGTGTGAAAGACGGCCTTGCACATTCCCCGATAGGTGCCGAAGGAGTGGAAGATAGCATCTATCTCACTAAGAACATGACCGGCGTCATGTTCGAAGACATGTTAGCAGCTTGTGTCTCGTCTGTACAGAGCTCTGCTGTCTAAACTGGATTGCACCACTTTGGTGGCAATAGAATACTTGGTGCTTAAACCAACAAATCAAAGAGAACAAGAAGAATTTGGCAACTTCGTTCGAGTTGAAAATCTGCTGAACAACTTGATCCACTTGTCGTAAGCTCCATTACTCTTGACCGATCCATTCGGTGAAGCGATGCGCGTGATACGCGGCCGACAGCGCTCCGAGCGACGCCACCGACACGGAAAGAGGCTTCTTGGTGCGCACTGCACGCAGGCCCATGGCGCCCATAGTGATCGAGGACATGAGCAACGCCACACCATGGCCGTTGGTCATCTCGCCCTTTTGCAGCAGGTATCCCGCTACACCGAAGCCCGCGCCCAGCGTCACGCCCGCCACTAGCGACGGAACGCTCTTGGTCTTGAGGTAGCCGAACATACCGCCGGTCGCCAGCAGGCCAGCCATCGTGTACGTCGGGTGGTGCGCCATGTCTTAGCTCAAGTCAAAGTGAGGCTCGTAGAAACCAAGTTTACTCACGAAAATGGTACATGTACCAATTGATGTTTACTCCATTAAAAACCTCACTTCAATGCCATCGTGCGGACACGAATGCATGCACGGGATGCTAGTGACAATGGCAATGGCAGGACGATAACGGCAATGGCAATAGAATACAACACATACTAATACTGCACAATACAACACACCACTTTCCCCATTAATTGCTGCCATTGCAGTCCTTAGTCGTAGCTGCTCGGAACAGGTGGAGCACCGGGGATGTAGCGCATCTTGCGTGGCGGGTTGCTGAGTTGATGCACGTGGTAGCCAGCCGACATGGCACCCGCAGTGGCGATCAAAGCCGGCACGCGCAAACCCGTGAGAGCTGCGCGTCGTCCCATGACGCTCGCAATGATACCGGACATGGCCAGCGATGTGCCGTGATTGAAGTGATGGTCCGTGATGGTGTCTGCAAGCACCAACAACCCCGCCCCCAGGAATCCGACGCTCAGGGCCATGCCGCCTACGAGTGACGGGGTGTGGCGCTTCAACACGTAGCCAGCTCCACCCGCAAGGGCCACGATCGTAGCATACGTGAACGCTTGGTGCTTCCCTCCCGCCATTTCGACAATATCGTTCCTTGACCTATTACAACGTATATTTATTTGCAGAGACGATGCCTACTTGCTACGCATGATGTGGCGCAGCTCGACACCGAGGATCTCCGTCACCTTGAGCTGCATCTTGGCCATTTCCTGACAGGCACAAACTTCCTCTACTTCGGGAAGGAAACGACAGCAAGATGCGGCTACTTCAAAGTGCTCGAATGCCTCGCTCGTACGACCCTGTGCAAAGAGAACTTGGGCGATGTCCAAATGTGCTGAGCTGCAACGAGGGTCCACTTCAAGAGCCTGTTTGAAGTGTGCAATGGCACGCATGGGATCGTTCGTACCGACATACACGCGACCAGCATTCAGGAACGGCAACGGGCACTGCGGTGACAACTCCCAGGCGGTCAGGAAGTGGCGCATGGCGTCGGCGTAGTTGCCCTGGTCGGCCAGTACCTCGCCGTGAAATAGATGCACTTCAGCAGACTCTGGGAACTTCATTGAAGCCTCCTCGAATACGTCCTTAGCCTGGTATGTTGAGCCGCTCTTGTAGAGAGCCATGCCGTACGACACGTGCGTGACCGGTAGAGCGTCAGACCTCGAGATGCACCGACGAAGACACTGCGCAGCCCTGTAGTAGTTGCCGTCAAGGAGCTCCATCTGTCCTAAGTGCAAGTGCACATCTGCCTCGTTCGAGTCCAGTTCCATGGCCTCTGAGAAGCACGACGTGGCCTCGTCCTTCTCACCAATTTCTGCCAGGAAACCACCCTTCTTCACAAGCGAGTTCACTAGTGTCGGCTGCAATTCCAGGCTCTTGTTGATGACCTCTACAGCGGTATGCACGTCACCCGCTACGTACAGCAGCGATGCATGCAAGTTGAATGCTAAAGCGCGGTCCTCTGCTGTAAGTCCCTCAGCTTCCATGTCCTTGCTCACCAGCGCCCAAATGTCGCGTTGTGCTTCGCCGTAGTTCTTGGTGCGCTTGTAGTGAATTGCACGATGAAGCAGCGTGAGCGCATCCAGGTCGGACTGCTCCACACCCTCCTTCTTTGCGATATCGAACGGCAAACGCGCAGCATAATCAGCGTCATGCTCGAACGCCTCGAAGTAGCTATCCACCAGCCATGCTGACGGGAGCTCATGAACCTTCTCCATCTTCGCGAACAGAGCCTTTGCCACACGTCGACCCACTTGGCGTGATGCACGATCAATGGATTCAGCATGTTCCGGTGAGCGTGAGCCGTCCAAAATGAACGACGTCACGTAGTGCTGCATTGCCGCTTCCGGGTGCTCGGTCTTTTCTTCAATGCTTCCTAGACATTCGTATGCACCGACACTGTACGGGTTTAACTTCAGCGCAATCAGAGCCTCGGTTTTCGCACGACCCAATTCGTTCATGTCAAGGAAACACCTAGCTCGTCCAACCACTGCATTTTCCAAGTCCTTATGATAAAGTGGGAGGTACTCAAAGGCCTTCGAGTACGCCGCGAGAGCGACTTGATTGCGTCCGGACCGCCGGCGAATGTCGCCATCAAGCACAGCCTCACGGACGCCTGCCAGCTTGTCAGCTAGGGAGTCGTCAGTCTTCAGTGAGCGAGTGAGGAAGTGTTTTAGGACATACAGCGATTTCTCTGCCTCGGCAACGCACTCCGTCAGTTGTTCCCTCTTTTCATCGTGAAGCGTCTCGCACAGTGCCTGGAATTCAATCTGGCTAAGGTCCTTGGTTTCATCCTTGATTACTTCCCACGAAGCCTCCGCTATTGCCTGGATAAATGACTTGATCTGCAGTGTACTTAGTTTCTTGTGGTTTGTGTCCACGTCCTGCGGGATGAAACCAAGTGCGTAAATGACACTCGGGTACATGTGTTTCCAACTCCCCGTCAGCTTGTCCTGGTGCTCTAATCGCTCTTGGATAGGAGAAACTTCGTTCTCGATGTCTTCCTTGGCAGTTGCTTCCACGGTTTCCTCAACTTCGACATCGTCGTCATTGGTTTCGACCTTCTTCCTAGTGAATTCTTCCTCTTTGATATTTTCTTTGTCAGCTGCCTCAGTCTTATTGGTTTTCACCTTGTCGGTATCAGCCTCATCTACATTGACTTCCTCGTTGAGAGTGGTTTTCTTGTTGACAGTGTGTTCTTTTGTGGCAGATGGTTCTGTGGTCGTTGTTTCCGCTTGAGTGGCACTCTCTTCTTCGGTGAGGTTCTTTTGCTCATCAGCATCTTCTTCGACAATATCGTCTTCGGCAGATTCATCTCCTTTTTCCATATCATTCAGCTCATTCTCGCTAAAATCTTCTTCGTCCAGATCGATCACAGTCTCTTGAGGGTCAAAATCGTCTTCTTCGTCACTAGACTCTTCCTCTTCTTCGTAGACGCTATCAAATGCCCAAGGTGTACGTTGACTGACTAGATCGCGCACCTTCTGCTCTAGTTTAGTTGCAAGCTCGAGAACATGGTCCTCGCTGAGGTCTGGCACTTCTACCACGGCTGGTGGGGTGTATAGGACTTCCCAGAGTTCGTTAATAGCTTTTACTTGCGCAGTGCATTCGTGGTCATGTTTCTCTTCCACCCACTTATGCACACTCATAGCCATTGCTCCTTCATTGAGCTGCTTTTGTTGGTAGATGAGGTCAGAACATACCTCTATTACGTCTTGGAAAAGCGATCCACACTGTGTCTTCACCTCCTGAAGTGAACGTTTCTTGCGCAATGATGCAGGAAAACCGAAAGGCGCCAACACAAACGACACGACCCGGAAGATGGTTCGTGACGCATCCAAGAACTCGTCCTTGCTGACAGGAGATGGCATATCAAAGAAACGGTGGTCATCCTTAACCCACACGATCTCCTCTACCTTTGCTTCCTCTTCTTCCTCGTCAGCGTCTCTTCGCTCTTTTTTTGCTTTTCCACTAACTTCATCGTTGTAGGCCTTCTGTAGTTCCTCCACCTCCTTCTTATCCACTTCTTCTGTTGTATTTGCGCTCTCTGACTGCGGCGAAAGATCAAAACCACCCTTGTCATCTTTGTACAGCAATCGGCCTTCATGGAAAATATCAGCCGTGTAGGCAGAGGGGAACGCTGCCACCAATGTGTCCGTCAGTGCTTCTGTGCAAAATGCAACCCATGAACTTTGACCCGCAAGCAACAACGCAGTTGCAACCGCAGCAGCTTCCGCTGGTACACTCGCCACTACAGCAACTGGTTTCTCCAAATCAATGCCGTTCGCTTCAAACACTTCTCGTAGCTCTTCCTTCGGCAAAAGGAATGCTCCTTCACCGCTTTTATCGACAGCAACTTCCTCCTGTTTCTCATCACCACTCTCACTCTCTGTTGTAAAAATGGACGCAAACGGCACATTCCTTGCACCATCAAGATGTCCTGACACCTCCTTCCCACTAGCAAGACCCAGGAACTCCTTTTCCTCTCTACAGTCCAGAATCTGCACCTTGTCTTCTTCTTGTAGCACATTCTGGAATGCAGCAGCATCTAGAACCTTCACTGCACCAGCCTCAGGCGTTTCCAGCGCTGTCTTGTCGCAGTTTAGCAGCTCTGTCAGTGAGAAGCTCGTGCCCATGGCCGAGTCGCTCACAGAGACTGTAGCGCCGCTCTGTTTGGCCTGCTGCAGCTGCCAGTGCAGCATACAAGCCACTGCTAACTGCTGCTTCGTGTCTGCAAAGCCTGAGAGCGTACAGAGCTTGGTCTCGTCATCGCGAGAGGCTGCCTCCAGTCCGCAGACACGTGCCACCTGCTGTACACACGTCTCGCTGTTGGGAGAGACTTCCGGCACGTCCGATACGCGCACGAAGAGCTGCTCCAGCGCCATCCCCATGTCCGAGAGACTGGAGTCTTGGACCAATGACTTGCTTGTCACCGAGACGGCCGATTGTATTGTGGTGGGTGAGATCATACAAATCTCCAGTGATTTGGGATGGTGTGTATGCCACACCAACTATTTCTTGACCAAGGTACGAGACGATGATCTTCTCCTTCTACATCTACACGCGTAATGGGTCGTGTCTGTATCAAGAGAAATGGAATGTGCCTGGTGGTAAGAGCGTGACGTACTCGGACCCGGAGGAAGAGAAGCGTTTGCTGTTTGGACTGCTGTTCTCACTCAAGGAGTTCGTGGGGAAGATTGCGCCGACGCAGACGACGGATCCGTTCGGAGAAGCTGCTGCTGCCACTGGAGCACCTGAAGGGATGCAGAGATACCAGACGAACACGTACACGTGCCACCAGTATGAGACGCCCAGCGGTCTGCGCTTCGTGATGATGACAGACAACCAGGCGGGCGATATGACTCCTACACTCAAGTACATCTACTCCCAGATTTATGTCGAGACGGTGGTGAGCAACCCGCTGAGTGACACGAAGAATGGCAAACCAATCACTAGTCAGCTCTTCCGCACGCAACTCACGCAATATCTCGAGAGTCAACCGTGCTTTAGGTAGTTGGACAATTGGTGCAAGCACAAGTGATGAATGCAAGAGTGAAATGATAGTGTTACGTGTTCAAGTGGTGAACCTTGACGTTCGCTTTTTGTTTCATGCGGTAGGTAAGAAACCTTGGAGAATATTAACTACCTCAGCTGCGGTGGGTCGGAGAGCTGGTTCATGTTGCCAGCATCGTTGAATGAGGTCGCGGAGTGGCTATACAGAGCGACCAAAGAAATCGTTTAGTAATTAGGTAAGTGATACCTTATGTACAAACCTCTTACCAACGGTGTCTTTGGTGAGATAATGGGTCGTCTTCTTTCCTGAACGACTGCGATAGGGATCTGAGCAGGGGCAAGATCTTTAAAAGGTGCGGCGCCTTCACATATTTCCCACACAATGACGCCAAAGCTGTACACGTCCGCTGACAACGAATACTTTTGGCTGGTGAGAACTTCCCTGTTGAGGTGTGAAATATATCGGGGGTCAAAACATATAGCTTTCCTTCATCAATGCTAAATCGCGTTGCACGTACGGGGCCATCCACTGAAATGTGCCACAACACCCCGTCATTAACTCTGATTGATCATTAGCGCGCGAAATTCCAAAGTCTGCGCGTGGGCACACCATAGCTCAGATCTATGCCACGAAGAAAGCACACATGTTACATCGATCGTACCAGCAAGTTTTACTCGACCCTCGGCAGTCATGAGCAAGTTCCTTTGGATGAAGTGTGTCAGACGGTCAGTATTGGCATTCATGCAAGTTTCCAAACACGAACGTACAGAGATTTTAGGTCCCTGAATTTACACAGGATACAAGCTTGATAAGAAAACTACTCCATTATAGGAGATAAAGATGGCAACAAACCTGTGAATGATGTCGAATGAGTGGAGGAACTGTAGTCCTCGAGCAACATCCAACTGGACAGAGCAAGACAAAATGAATCAGAACTACGCTAATATGCTCTATTCGAGTGCTTGAACATACGATCATGTTAACTCGTTTGGTCCAGGATGTCGGAAAAGGTGGAATTCGCCGAGTTTTGTCAGGAACACCATTGATCAGCTCGCTGCAATCAATAGTTAGCTACGTTGAGGTAACCTTTATTTTACTACCATCAAAGTACGTACAAAAGTGAAAACGGGAGATATTCTAACACGAGTGCCAATGGATTCGCGCACACCGCAAGGAGTAACACCAGTGATGGGTTGGGGCCGAGTTGTTGCATCATATCTACTTCATTCGCGAATTCACGCTCTACAGCGCTACGATCAATACATGTGAAGCTGCAAGCAGGTTAAATGCTCATGAACAGTAAGTTACTGTAAGCAATGGGAAATACGACATCAACTTACGACTTCACCGCAACCTCCGCTCCTCGCCAGCTTCCCTTGTAAACTTGGCAGCTACAACAAGTATCAGCAATTCTGAGCGCTCCTACACCGCGCATATTTATCGATGTCACCTACCTGCTACCAGTTCCAATCTGTTTTTGAATAGCAAGGTCCTTCCATTCAACTTCCCGGACTGCGCACCCTGGTTTGAGGATTGTACTCAAAAAAGGTGAGCTCACCTGAAGACGCACCGGTGAAGCGGGTGGAACTACTCCTTGCGGTTTCTCCGGAGATTGGCGATTTAACCCCAGTAGATCCACACTATCGACGAGAGCAGGTGGGCTCACTTGATGCCGCCCTGGGGAATTAGGTATGGATCCATGGGGTTTCTTCGGAGATAGGCGGTTTATCCCAAGCAGATCAACACTGGCAACGGGGGCAGGTGATCGTTGCTCTTCAGCTGTGTGGTGAAGGCAAATGTGAACTATCATGCAGCATAGCTATGAGAAGTACCTTAACTCACCTTGAAGGAGTATATAAACAACAGACACGTTGCTGGAGCAAAGCCGCCGTACATCCTGCATGCAACGTCGAACGCTATCAGAAATGAATAACTGTTTTCGATTGAGCAAGGCTTTCCGTACCTCGTCGGACTTTAATGACACAGCTTCTTGTGCGCTTTCATCATTTAGTCGTTAGTTTATTCTCCCACGGAGGCTAGGATTTAGAGATATGGATAGAAAAATACCTTTTGAGGAGCTTTAACGAGACACCCGGCTGCATAGCGGCTGGAATGTGAGGCTCAATGACTTGTCGAAGTTCTAACAGAGTTCGAATCATTGGCACAGGAAATTGTTTAACCATCTCCTTCCACTTGCATCGGAAAAGCATTTGTCGCGAGTCGTCTGCATTTTCATTGAGTAAGTCATAGTAAATCGTTTTGCGAGGTGCTACGAACCAAACCTCTTACCTATTCCAAACACTTCAGTATATAAAGTTGGCGCTGACGGTGCTGGCAAAGGCACATCGACGTTGTATAGCGGTTGTACGAGGGCAAAACCTGATGGTTCACTAGTAGATCCATCTAATCTGGAACACAAGTCCTTAATGAACATACGTAGACTGTATCCTTGTGGCCATCCTCCCTGCAACCACGACAGCCGTCCGTTTTGAAACAAAGAGCGAGGAAGCCTCTACCAGCATTACCCAAGGGGATACAGCGTGAGACTAGCAATAACACTTTGCGGTATAGTGTACTTACTTCACCCCCTGCAATGCAGTACACCAAAGGTGTTTCTGCTGGAAATGCCGGCGAAATACGAAGAGCAAATTCGATCCTTCCATCACCACCTCCATGATTTTGAGACTAGACAACAGAGCAAGAAGGGTGAGCTCCAAGAACGGAGTGAACACTCACTCAAGCGGATTTACATTCTTCTTGAGCACCGCGAGCTGTACGTCGACACCACTGCCCTCTGCTGACCCTGTCCTAATGATGCGAATTCTGCTCGCATATTTGTCCAGCGTTAGACTCTAACTTAGATAGCGCAACGGATTCCCTTAACCAACTCACCCATCCACTCGTGGGAGTTTACGCAGCTCTTTATGAATCTGGATGTACGTGATCATATTCTGGAGCTGGTGTTGCGTCGTCTTGGAGGCAGGCAAACAGCCAGCGTAAGAACATGAAAAGCTTAAAGGTTTCTCAGATCAACGGACCAGAGGTAAGAAGGACAGGTCTGGAACGACATTTGCGCGATGCATTTTCACACACGAAGGCTGATGGTCGTAATGAGCCGACTGAAGGAATTGGGAGTTGAAGTAACGGTTGTAAAAATGGTTACATCAGTGCAGTAGATCTCCAAAGGACTTTGGTCATGAACCGACCGAACTAGAGGCAGCGGCGCTGTTTGACTGGATTCTGCTGGTAAGAAAATATGAACTTCGGCTTTGGAGTAGTATAAGTGCTATGACTTTGTGGACGCCAAATGTCTCTCCTGAAAATACTGTTTGACAGCATTGCTGGACAACGACGTCGTTGTGAGACACCAATATCCACCACAGCATCCGCCCTCGAACATAGCTCATTATCACTTTTGCCTCCAAGCACACCACCACCACCACAACCTCTAAACCCACAGCTAAGATGACCCGCTTCTTCTCGTGCCTCGTCTTCGCGACCGTCGCTGCTGTTGCCTCCGCTGACATCGTGAGCGACGTGACCTCGGCTGCTAACACTGCTGAAAACGCCGTAACTGGTGCAGCCAACACTGCTGCCAGCGCTGCTTCACCCGCCGTGGAAGCAGCTGGAAGCTGGGTTAGTGGAGCCGCCGACACGATCTCAAGTGCCGCCGGAACGGCTGCAAATGCTACTGGCAGCTGGGTTGATGGAGCTGTGAGCTCGGTCTCCAGTGCTGTTGGTCCAGCAATCAGCAAGGCTGGCAGCTTGGTCGACAGCGCGGGAAGCTCCATCAGCTCAGCAGCTGACCAAGTTTCAAGTGCTATCGGAGATGACAGCGGCTCTTCTTCAGCCTCGCTGGCTACGGTCTCCATGGCTGGAATCATCGCGGTCGCGGGTCTCGTGATGAACTTTGCTTAAACGATATCTTGCCACCTCTAGACAGCGTCCTACTGTCCTAAATAAAAGTGCATTTTGCTCACACTACGCTACCAAGTATTGCTTCGAGTGCAATGATTGAAGTGGTCTAAAACGCTTGATGATTGGCCAATTTTCTCCGTACAAATGTTTTGTGCTCACTGTAGAATTGTCGCGAAGATGTGGAAGTCTTGGCGTCGCGCTGCATCTTGCAGCGCCACACGGCACCTATTGAGCAGCAAAGCGGGTACAGGCACACACCGGTTTGCTGCAGATTCTCTGTCATCTGCCTATGCCGTCGTAGGCACCGGACTCGCGGTGGTAGCGGCCATTAACTACGACAAACGGGGTAAAGTGAATACTGTCAACGTCTGAAATCTGTAAACAGACAAGCTGAACACTGTCGATTATGTTTTTTCCTGCAGATGGTACTACGCACTTAGAGTCCCTCCTAAGGAAGAGCAATATATTGTCGCGTAACTTTATTGCTGATGCCGTGGAGAAAGCGTTCCCTGCGGTAGTGAATATTGCTGTTGATTCAGGTGGACTTGTGAACACATTTATTATGTTCTTTGGTTGGTACTGATGTCTTTTATTGGTATTGGCTGTGTAAGGGTATGTTGCTAGCAATGGATCGGGCTTTATTATATCGAAGGAAGGGCTGATCGTCACGAATGCTCACGTTATCGCACGATGCAATCGATACTCAAAGATTCAGGTCAGTTTTGATTTGATTTTAGTGTATTACCTAGGCTTGATTGGTGTGAATAGGATAGTGCTGACTGTTTTAGTGTATAGGTGACGTTCGCGGATGGCAGCAACTACCCTGCTGTGATCCACAGTGCAGATACTCTTTCGGACATCGCCCTTCTCCAAATTAAGTCCGACGAAGTGAAAGAGTGGCCGATGATTTCGATCGGGTCATCGTCCGAGCTGCGCGCTGGCGAGTGGGTGTGCGCTCTTGGCAGTCCGTTTTCATTGCAGAACAGTGTAAGTGCTGGCATCATCAGCGCCGTAGCACGGCACAGCAGCGAGCTTGGCTATCCACAAAAAGGCGGAGAATATATCCAAACGGACGCTGCCATCAACGCTGGTAACTCTGGTGGTCCGCTTATCAACCTGGACGGCGACGTGATTGGCATTAATACGATGAAAGTGGACGGCAGTGTTGGCATCTCCTTTGCCATCCCGGCCGACACGGCGGTGCAGGTGATTGAGCAGCTGCGCAAGCACAAGAAGGTAGTGAGGCCGTACATCGGCATGCAGATGATCAATTTTAACACACGCGAGCTCAAAGAAATCGGCCGATTGTTCCCGGACGTGAAGGAAGGCGTAATTGTCAAGTCCGTTGCTCCCGGTTCACCAGCTCACAAGGGAGGCTTATTGCCTGGCGACGTGATCATCTCTTTCGACGGGAAGATGGTGCAGAGCACCAAGGACATTTTGACCACAGTGGGCTACACCATCGGACGTCATATTTCTGTGCAGGTCAAGCGTCGAGGAGAAAAACATCTTGTGAAGCTGCAGGTGACAACGGAGCCATTGCCTGCGCCGATGCAACATTTCCGGGGCTAGCTCACAAGATGTCCGTGCAAGATGGCTACAGAACCCGAAAATAAAATGCATACGAAAATAATAAAACTGGATTTTCGTGTTTGACACATTCCTTTCTTCATCAAAGCGATTCACAAGATGGCGGATCCCCAGCCTGTGAAGGTGCCACCGACGTTCAAGACGCTGCTGCCATTTATCCGGCGCGCCGAGGAGTTGGACAGGGACACGTCGCGTCCCGAGTCGAAGCTCATCGCGTACTTCTGCCGTCAATATGCCATGGAGCTGGGCATCAAATTGCGCGAGAACGATGCGTCCAACGAGGCGACAGATTACTTGCTGTCACTGATGGACCGCCTAGAGGACGAGAAGAACAAACTGCCGGACTTTACGCAGGAGGAAGGAAAGGTGAGTTGGAGAGTTGGTATGGGTTGATGGCAGCGATACTGAATCAGATAGTTGCGGATAGGAAATCTGCGAGGACTTTGCTATGGAAATCTTCTCCAAGGCGGACGATGAGGACCGCGCAGGGATGGCAAACAAGTACGTGGTGCATCGTTAAATGCTAAGCTAACGTTGCTTACGATATTTGTGATATGTACTAGGAGCACAGCTCGTACGTTCTACGCTGCTGGCACGTTTTTCGACATTTTGAACCAGTTTGGGGACATATCTGAGGATGTAAGGACTGGTGGAATGAATGAGAGATAGCAATATCTGATGTTTTCATGTCTGTGTGTTCAGGTTTTGGAGAAACGGCGGTACTGCAAATACAAAGCAGCAACGATTCTGAAATCGATCAAGGAAGGAAAAACACCCACACCTGGACCACCAGAGGGACTTGACTTGAAAAGTGTGAGTGTATACGGCTTGGTGAATTATCTTCGCTATGAATGGCAGACTCACTGGCTTTGTTTTCTGTATTCAGGCTGACGATGGAAATGACGATGTCGTACCAGTAACTGCACCTGTTCCTCCTACTTCAACTCCTCAGCCGCCTGAGCCAGCTGTAGTAACACCACCACTGCCACCTTCGGAACCAACGTATAGCCCGGCGCCTTTTCCATCGCTCACCGAGTCGGTAAGATCGGCGGGTGCGATGAGTGCTAGCGAACTCGATAGTACATGGCACGGACCGCCTTCCACCCAGTCGCCATTAGTACCACCAGCACCGAGCCACTCAGCACCTCCTGCCCCTCCTACTCCAGCATATTCACCTCCGACGGCCCCATCTGCTCCGGCATACTCACCTCCGATGGATCCACCTGCTCCCGCTACTCCGGCACCATCCTATCATTCACCGCCAACTCCAATTCCGACATATCAACCCTCCTCTGCTCCGACCCCGTCATATCAACCTCAGCCCAGCTATACACCGCAGAGCACACCTGCTCGTGCGCGTAATACACCGGTATCACAGAACGAGATCAATGATGCGATTGAATATGCCAAATTCGCCGTTGCAGCTCTCAAGGTACGCATGATGCTGAGTTTTTCGTTGACCCTATCTAGTCACAAGTCGTTGCTAATATTTTATGTGTCCACAGGTGAAAGACATGAAGCTGGCAGAGGAGCGTTTGGAAATGGCGCTGCGCAATATTAGAGGAGCGTAAACGCATTGGTATGCCACAAAACCTGAGTACATGTAAATCATTGGGAATCCATATCATTTCTATCGCTAGATTTGATTCTCTATCTACACATCTAAGAGATAGGCTGATCACTCCTGCTTCAAATGAGCACCCTTACGCGACGGAAGCGTTGCTAGAGTGGCCTGAGCCCAATCCTTAACCTCTGAAAATTGTGCTAGAATCTCAAAAACTAACGTCACCAAAACATTTGTCAGTGAAGAACCTAAGAATAAGTCATGGCGAATGTGACGCACCATGATTAACGGTCAGTACGCGCGTGGCGGAGCCCATTTCAACAACAGCATCAAGAGGCAGCTTAGCAGTCTCAATGCCCTCCTCCACTGCCTTCTGGTACGTGATGCCCTTCAAGCGGTTGCGATCCACAATGCCACCGATGATGTACACCTTGTCACGGGTCAGCTTTGAAATAGTGTTGGGCGAGTCGGCTGTAAGATACACGAGCGATTCCTTCTTAAACAGGTCCATGTAGCTCTTTGACGATCCCGTGAACTGCAAAAGCCATGCCAGATGATTAGCATCAAGACAACAAACAAATACGAAAGCAGTATGGTACCGCCTGCCACTCGTGAAAACCGCTGATCTTCTCCAGGTTATCCCTGATGTCACCATGCAGCGAAGTGATGTAGGCACTTGAAAATTAACAAAACGTTATTAGAATTACGACATAACAGAGAATTGCAAACGAGCATACGTACTTCATTGGCGTACGGCTCCGCCGGTTTACCCCATATGAGAACCTGCAAGACCAGTTTAGTTAACCACACGCAGATCTCAATTGTATCGAGCAGTACGCACATGATCTGCTGCGAGAGACTCTTCTTCTCCTTCTCGGTCATTTTGTCCTCGAACCCACAGTCGATAACAACCTTGATGCCTTCTTCCGCAGCCATTAGATAAGCCTCGCGTTTGGCGATAGCACGCTCCTTACGTCGCAGCACAGCCTCTTCGCTCATGTCCAGCTCTTTCGGTGGTGGGATGAGTCCATTGGCCTTCTTAACGCGCTGCTGTTCCTGGCGCTTGAGCTTTTTCTCCGCCTTGCGCTCTTCCCACTGCATGCGACGCTTTTCCTTGCGCATCGCGCGCTTCGAGATTTTCTTGGCGTCTCCATCCGCAACTTGATCAGCGGCCACAGGATGGTCCTCCAACTCGGCCATTTCGTGCTCCAGCAGTTGATTGACAAAATTTGGTGTGAATTTACATGGTAAAAGGTACATTTTGGTCAATTAAAGCACTAATTTACCTAATGGGAAAATGTAAGCTAGATGTAGTAATCATGCAAGAGAAATACTACCGCAGGTATTCCTCTCTTGTTGCACATTCTTCACCATTCTCTCTTGGATAGCACAGCCACGCGCCAACTTCAGCATAACATGCCATATTTTCAAGATAAGCTCTCCTTTTCTAGCTCGAAACTTTCTCGATGTTCTTCTTTGTAACGTTATCCTCGTTCTTAATGGTTGATACGCTCCTCTCTCAGCGTTCTAGCCGTGACAACTACTGCTTGGCGTGGAGTTTGTGAACGAATTTGCACGATTTGGAACATCCATGTATCATAGGAACCAGGAAAACATTTCACGATCTATTGCCACTGGATGACTGTATTGGACACATCCAACATCTGAGGTTGGTCTCGAGTGTAATAAATGCAGATTGATATTCATACGATCTTACTGAGCTGGGAATTAGACACAGTTGTTCATTGTAGCTGCCACATTACACGAAAATCCCGAAACTTCAATCCACAAAGTTTGTGACAATTAACAAAAGTCCGGCTACTGCACAGAGAAGTTGATGTCGACGGTGACGGAGGCAGTGATCAAGGGCGCGATCGGAGGCGCCGGCTTCCTCGCCAGCGCCTACACGCTCACCAAGTTCATCGTGGCCACGCCTGTGGTGCGTATCCGCTAGATCTGTAGATTCTCACATCTCAAGTCACATATCCTGACATGTATTACCGCAGAAAATCGCTCCCCGCGGAGATGCAGAGCATGAACTGGACGTGGTGCTGTGTTTCAACACGGAAAAGCTCTCGCAGGAAGCTGTGGCCTTCTTCGTGCAGATGGTGAAGAAACAGAGCCACTTGATCTTTGTCCCCAAGACCAAGAACGTACTGGAAGAGCATCAAACAGCCGCCGAGGAGAAGAAAGAAGACACCAGGCCAGGAGAGACGTACTATCTACTGGGTGCCTCACACGCGACATTAGTGGCCATTAAGGAGAAGAAAGAACGCGCGTTACATGGTGAGGTGAGCGAGGAGCCTGTGCCCGAGCGCTTCTGCTCTGGAGACCGAATCGATCTCCTCCTGTTTGAACTCGGTCGCTTGAAAGTACACCCTGCTTTATATCGCCCTGCTGAAGCTAATACAACTGAGAAGGGAGAAGATGTGGCTGCTATGCCTGAGCCGTTCCAGGATGAGGAACATGGACTACTCCTGCAGCAGGCGATGCATTCCAAGCTTCTGACGGACCATTTCCCGTTGCACGATGACAAGGAACGGAGTGAGTTGGTGGAGACGTGGGTGAAGGAGTGGAACAAGCCGCAGCCGATTAATGTGGTGCGTTCGTATTTTGGAGATGAAGTTGGGTTTTACTTTGGTTTCCTTGGGATGTACACCCAATGGCTGGTGCCACTGGCAGCGGTCGGTGTGTTGACGTTTGTACTCGACCTCTATCCAAGTTGGGCTGCTTATGGCCGCGGATTGTATTCACTCTTGGTGACGAGTTGGGCGACAGCATTTCTGAAGTTTTGGAAGCGCCGCGAGAGCACGCTTCGCAACGAGTGGGGTATATCTTCTTCAGACTCGCTGGCTTTGGAGCCCACACGCACGGAATTCTTTGGTGAAAAGCGATTTGATCCGGTTGAAGGGTGCTATTATACGTTCTTCTCGTTTAAGGACCGCGTAAAACGCTACTTGGTGACGATATCGGCAACTATGGCTGCGATGGCTGTTGTTACTGTGTTGATGATACTTTATTGCGCGATGGAGGAATGGTTCGCAATTGCCTTTACTCCAGCTACAGATTGGGATGGCTTTTGGGAGTATGTGTACCTCGTGCCATCAATTATCTACTCGGTTGTGGTGCTGTATGTGGATGCCAAGTACTCCGAGATCGCATCCTACCTGACAAGCTTCGAAAACCATCGCACCGAGAGTGATGTAAGAAATGTTACTGATGTGTTACTTGTGCTGGATTGGATACTGACTTTGCATTTATGTTGTCGCATGTTAGTTTGCCAATGCTCAAGTGCTGAAATTGGCGTTGTTTTACTTCGTGAACAACTTCGGGTTTTTGTTTTACGTGGCATTCAAGACTCGTGATATGGTTCTGTTGGAGCAAACATTGAGTTCTTTGCTAATCACAAGACAGCTTTTGGGTAATCTTCAGGAGCAGTTGATGCCATATATGAGCAAGAGGTCAGCCCTGAAGACGGAAGCCGGAAAAATTGCCAAAGAGACCAACAACACTGACACAATTGTCAACAAGGTTGATGCGGAGCTCCTGTTCCCCACGTATGATGGAACCTTTGATGACTACTTGGAGATGTTCGTGCAGTTTGGGTACGTCTCCAATCCTTGCTTTGCATAACTTGTGGGGTATGAACGATCACTTATCTGTTGAAATTCCGTGGTTGCTGTAGACAAGTGACCCTGTTCGCAGCGGCTTATCCTCTTGCCTCGCTTTGGAGTCTGTTCAACAATATCATGGAAATCCGAAGTGATGGCTTTAAACTCTGCGTGAGCTTCCGCCGAAGCCACCGAACGTCTACGCACGGCATCGGCACATGGTACTATGCCTTCAGTGCTCTGGGTTACCTTTCGGTGATGACCAACTGCGCGATTTTCGGACTACATTCCGGATTCCTGAACAGGCTCTTTCCAAAGATGTCCTTCGCCGGGTCGCTTGTGGCTGTAGCTCTCATGGAGCACGCCATGATCGCCGTCAAGGTGTGCGTGGAAATGTTCGTGCCGGACACGACAGCTGCCGTTGTCGAAGCGCACCGCATGAAACGAGCTTGGCTCCGCAAGAAAGCTTCGCTTCAAGTAGAGCTGTCGTCCCGCCAATTATTGCAAACTCAAGTGTCCGACGAGGACAAGAACAGCCAAGACGACAACGCACCGACTTCGCAGGAATCAGTCGCCGCAGCCGACGTGAACGAGTGGCTAAGTCATGAGAAGGAGCGTCGCTTGAAGCTGGAGCGCGAGCTGAAGAGCCTAAACGATTTGTACATGGGTTGGATCCGCGAGGAGCAGACCAAGCGCAAGAAGACGGAGCACAAGCTGGCAGCGCTCCTGGAGCGCGTCAAAGACCCATTGCACGCCGTGAATACACCCAAGGAGGGCTAACTTCGGCTTGCAGAGCGTATGACATGGTCAGCATAATGTACCCATTTCTGCTTGGTTGCAGTTGATTCTTTTTCGTAGGCTTCATTCTGTTTAGTAGGTCGAAACGACCGGTCGACGTTGGGTCAGACAAAGACAGTGAGAAAGCAGGAGGCTTCCCTTGTTTTTCTATTGGGAGTCCCGCCTTGAGCGACCGCGATCAGTTGCGAATAAACGAGCAGAAGATGGCGGCAAGTCAGAGCGAGCTGGACCGGCAGATTGAGCAGCTCAAGCGCTGCGAGTACCTCAAGGAGTCGGAGGTCAAGGCGTTGTGCCAGAAGGCGCGTGAGATCCTCGTGGACGAGAGCAACGTGCAGCGTATTGACGCCCCCGTGACGGTAAGAAGGGGGAAGTTTTCAGTAAAAAAGGAGGGGGATGTGATATTTATATTGTTTTTTTCTTTCAGATCTGTGGTGATATCCACGGTCAGTTCTACGACCTGAAGGAGCTGTTCAATGTGGGCGGAGAGTGCCCCGAGACCAACTACCTCTTCATGGGGGACTTCGTGGACCGTGGTTTCTACAGTGTGGAGACGTTCTTGTTGCTACTCGCGCTTAAGGTGCGTGAGATTTACTGGGGGGAAATAAAGGAGAGGGACAGTTTAATTTATTTAATTGTTCATTTGTGCTGTAGGTGCGCTATCCGGATCGCATTACGCTCATCCGAGGCAACCACGAGAGTCGTCAGATCACGCAGGTGTACGGCTTCTATGACGAGTGTCTTCGCAAGTATGGCTCGGTGAATGTGTGGCGATACTGCACGGAAATCTTCGATTATTTAAGTCTGTCAGCTATTATCGAGGACAAGATCTTCTGTGTGCACGGCGGTCTGTCTCCGTCGATCAACACGCTCGACCAGATCCGTATCATCGACCGTAAGCAGGAAGTCCCGCATGACGGTGCTATGTGTGACCTCATGTGGTCCGATCCGGAAGACATTGACGGCTGGGGTCTGAGTCCCCGTGGTGCTGGATACCTGTTCGGCGGCGACGTCGTGGAGAAGGTAAATGACTTGTTTGCTATAGAACCCAAAGCATCGCCTCGGTATCTGGGTTTCTTGTTTTATAATGATTTTAACGCGGATTTCTTGTGGCGACACAGTTCAACCAGACAAACGACATTCAGCTGATCTGCAGAGCCCATCAACTCGTGATGGAGGGACACAAATCCATGTTCAACAACGCACTAGTGACGGTCTGGTCGGCGCCAAACTACTGCTACCGATGCGGCAACGTTGCTGCTATCTTGGAGCTCGATGAGAACTTGGAGCAGCGATTCAAGGTAACAGAACGAGACGTTACCTGGAAACCAGAGATCTGACCACAACGTACTTGTTCGATATGTTTTCTGCGAATTTACAGATTTTCGAGGCTGCACCGCAAGACGCACGTGGCGTGCCCGCTAAAAAGCCGGCTCCGGACTACTTCCTGTAAGTTGTTTAGCGAACCGATCGTAACCAGCGGGCGTGTGCTGCTTTAGAAAGTGCGCTTCTACTAGGCACGACGGTGGATAGCGAGCGTTGCAGCAGTCCCAGGAGATACAGCAACGGGTGAAGGAGACGATGAAGAGCCAGCGATGCAAATTGCAGAGGACACAGTGAGGCTGCGGCCAGGAGCTACTTGAAGTATATTTTTGGTTTCCTACTTCGCAGCTCGATCGTGCAGATACAATGCTAAATAGCTAGATGCCTTGGGATAGAGCCTCGCGAGAAGTAAAAAAAATAGTAGGTCGTGCAGCAATGGCAATATCTATCTATCATGTAGGGGTTTAGCCGACATTTTAGTGGATACGTCACACATGACCATCACTCTTCATAAGGATCAACTTTTGACACATTGACAACAATAGCAATGAAGGCGTGGAGTGATGAGTGGAGGTGTGCAAAACTACGACTGCAACTCCGTGACGAGGAGCTCTTTCAGGGTAAGTGATAGCTCTCTGAATAGCTGAGATGATGGCGTATCTCGTGGTATAGCTTGTATCTTACAAAGTTTCATATTGACTTCCAGGGGAGACTGTAAATGTGCAAGTTCGTGCAGAACTGATGCCTCCAACAAGCGGTTCTAAAAGTCATAATACGAGGCACTACGAGCTGCAAACAGCCGTACAAGTGCTCCGTCGGTGGAAGGAACATTGTGAAGCTGCTCACGTGCAGATTCAGGTCGTGGAAGTCTTAGATTCAGACCCACACGCGAGCAGCTCCGCTCCATCGTCCACCACATTGTTCCGACAAAAGACACAGTTCTCTCAAGTCACAGTGGACGAAAAAGAGGATGGAGCTGTCTCTGTGGTGAAGCTCAAAGCTCAGTTCGACCTGAAGGTCCGTCACGAATTCTGGGGCCGAAACGTGCTTTTGATTGTGCACGTTACGCCCAAGAACAGTGTGGTTGGAGCTCCTGGAGGTGTAACTAGTGATGGCAAACCTGGAGCTTTGGAGTGTGGAGTGACAGGCTCGTTGGGAGCATCGCTGCTTAGGGGCGAATGGGCGAGCTCGCAATTGCTGTCGCTTACTAGAGAAGAAGCGCAACCGACGCCTGTCATGACGCGTCGTGTGGAGCAGAGCATAGTCGTCACCAAGCCGTTGCAATTGGAGGTGGAGACTCGCGAGCTGACCGGACAACGTGTGGGCATTCTAGCTCGAGCTTCTAACGCCCACTCGACGTTGGGGTTGACTGTGAGAGACTTACATCTTCATCTTGACCAGTCGTTACGGCAAAACGCGCTGAGTAGAGATTTCCGCGTCGTGGGTGGCGACAAAGTACCGTTTCCAGTAGTGCTACAACCACAAGAGCGCTACAACTTTCTCTTCGTGTTGGAGCCAGTGGACGTTATCATACCAGACGAGTCGCTCAAAAGTCCAGAAGGAGGTGACGACAAGCAAGGAATGCCGATGAGAAATAGCACGCAGAAGAAAGGCAAGTCGCCCGTGGCACGTCATTCGATGGTATCTACTCCACAACATACTTTATTAACACTGTCCTGGCAAGCGTCCGCCGTTTCCATGGATGCAATCACGGAGAATCGTACGATTGTTTGGTCTCCAAAGCCACCTTCACGTCCGTTTTCCTCCGCTCCAAGTGACGAAAACGAAGCTCAAGCTGACGTCCAAAAGTTGGTGTCGTGTGTCCTAGCAGGAGGCACGAGGCAAGGTGGAAAACCCTATGCGGATTTCAAATGTGTGCGACTTCTGCCAGAATCAGCATTGCAGGCAACAGTAGCACCTCTTTCACCCGACATATCTGTCGGATGCGCCGTCACCGTGTGTGTGACGGTGGTGAACCGGTCTGCACGGACCGATTTTGACTTGACACTAGCGCTACCTTCGCACAACGAAGGCGTTGGTGTTGCGCCTGCAGTCGTTGGATTTGAGGCCTCTCACCGCCTGGGGTAAGTTCGGACGAACTGTGTGTAACCTGGAGTGCTGATGAGAGAGGGCACTAACAATCGTTGCTTGTTTCCAGATTGGTACGTCCTGGCATGAGCGTCAGACGAAGTTTACACGTTGCATTTCTCCGCTTGGGCAAGTGCCGGTTGGGCCCACTGGTGCTGGTGGATCACTTGACACGTACTTGCTACGTATCTGGCGACTGGGAGGTTTTCATCAAAAACTGAACCGAGAAGTTCGTCGCGTCTTCTTGATGCGGTCCGCGTCGCTTCATGGTCATTACCACCTTCATGCTGCAAACGGCTCACCAGCTAGCCGGACTAACGTGGCATCGAGAATCAATAGATAGTCAGCACTGCAAGACCCACGAGTCGAAAAAAAGAGAAGAAAGTTAACGCCCCTCGCTGGTGCATCGACTTCATTCGGTAGCAGTGCGCTTCCGACGCGGCCATCTACAACCACGACGGCAAAATGGCTCGCCGAACGAGCGAACGGCTGTCGGTGGCCGCGAGTTCTGGTGTGGATGAGAGCGTTGATGACGAGAGAACACTGCGCGAGTCGTGGCTCTGCCGCTCAACGATATGTGCGAGCGAGGGGGAAGATGACAATGACGCAGAAGCTTGTACTTGGTCGCAGCTGCACACACCAACACCGTTCGACGTAGCCCTCGTTCAAAGGAGGGATAGTGATGAAGCAAATACGTGGCACGAACTTAAAGATGATGCGACCAAGGCAGCCGAAGAACAGTCGTTGAGTTCACAGCTTCGCAAAGGGAAGCGCAAGTTACCTCTCCTTCCTGGATTTTCGAATACCGAGGCATTGCGAGCACAACTACCGCGATCTACAAGTAAACAGGCTCAGATTGCACGTAGCAGTGATATCGCGAAAGACAAGGGCCTGATCAACTCGGGTTTGACGCAAACTAGCACCGACCTCTCGCCTTCGATAGATGAAGTTGAGGCCAACCGACGGAAATGGGATTTGGAGAGAAAATTGCAAAGCGCGGACCAAAACTACTGCTCTGTTGGTATAGTAGAGCGAAAGAACGAGGTGGAACGGAATTTGAATCCTGTGACTCTCACAGACGCTGAAGTAGAAGCAAACCGTCGAAAATGGGATCTAGAGAGGCGACTACAAGACTCGGGTCGTATTGGTGTCTCGGTGAATTCAAACAATAGCCCAGATCGAAAACGTGATTTCAAACGAAAGCTCCAGAGCTTGAACCCTTTTACGATGAAAATGAATCCTGTTGTTCCCTCTGCGGCTGAAATGCAGGCTAATCAACGGAAATGGGACCTAGAGAGAAGGCTGGAAGATGCTAATCGAATTGGTGCATCTGTAAATGCTTTCGGTGGATCCGAAAGAAATTGTGAGTTGGCACGAAAGCTACCGGCCTTAAATACTTGTACAATATCGATAAACCCTGTTCTTCCTTCCACGGCTGAAGTGGAAGCGAATCGAAGGAAATGGGACCTGGAGAGACGATTGCAAGATGGTGATAAAATGGCTGTGTCAGTAAATGCAATATGTGGACCTGAACAACCACATAAACTACCGACGTTGAATCTCGTTGCTTCCACTGTATCCGGTGCGAAGATGAACCGACAGAAACGAGAATTTGAGAGCGCGTTTTGCACTATGGAGGGTCAGCTTAAATTTAATGGGCACGACAGCGATAGAGCGGCCAAAAATCAGGAACTTGAAGTATTGTCCAGTACATGTGTTAGTGACCGTCAAAAACAAGGTGATTTCAAGATAAATGAGCCCTTGGTCTACCTTCTACTATTCTCCAGTACGGCTGTACTGCACTGCGCAGTATTTAATTTCAACTTGGAGTTGCGGCAGTTCTTACGGCTCGACATTTATCCGTTTGGAATATTGCTGTTGCTAAGTTGGACATTTGTGGGTTTAATCCAATTTGTTGGTGGGCTTGTCGGTGATCTCGTTCAAGATCGTGTACTACTTCTGAGATACGCTGCTGTTCTTTGGGGTATCGCCGTTGTGGCATTTCATATTGCAGCCTTCCAACTCTCGTCTGTGGTATCTTCAATAAGTTTAGTTTCAGGATTATTATGTGCTGGCGTGGCACACGGCGTTGTGTGTCCCAATGTAATCGCCTTGTCTGTGGAATCTAAGCTTTGCAGTTCCGTGGTGCCTATGCCTCTATCTCCTGAAGAGGCCGAGTCCAGCAGCAGTGATGACGAAGATAGCGCAGCAGAGAGTGAATCGTCATATTTATCCGACATTTCTTCTATTGTGTCTGACGAACAACAAGAAAGTGATCTCGCGAGTCATAATTTCTTCACTGGCTGCTTTGCTGCGAGATTAGCGGGTTCGTCACTTATGCAGGGGTACTATTTTTTGTTGGCCAATGTGGACACCATTTCTAGCGGGAACCCGCCTACTCCTACGGCATCGAGAGGAATTCACTGTATGCTTCTTATGAGTGTTGGTCTATTGGCATCACTTATCTTCTTCTGCTTTCAATCGTGGGACTACCAACAAAGTGGTGAATCTTCGTTGTGTGAATTAACCGATGATGTCATGCTCGAGCGCAAGCTTGCAACTTTGGAGCGGGGATTTAATGCGTCAATTGAAGCGTTTTGGACATGGAGCTGGACAAACTTGGTACGCTTATGCAACCGTGCATTGGTGGGCTACGCACTTTTATCATTTATCCTGATGACGTTGATAGGTGCTGCTTTTTCACTCGTCGTGGTGCTGCTTGCGTCCCAAACTTCTCTTTCTGTCCGAGTGGTGGCATTTCTGCTTATTGTTATAGGTTGGTTGCTTACCATGACTACAATATCACGGCAGCTAAATCCAACGAAGAGGCAACTCCTTCGCGAGTGTCGTCGCATGGGTTTGCGGTCTCACCAACTGTACTTGGTCATATTTACTGTCGCCTTCATCTGTGTGTCAGGATGTGTTTCATTCTTGCGTGCACAACCATACACAACAATGGTAGTTCAAGTTTGTCAAACCCAGCTTTTGATCCCGGGTACGGTTAACACGCTCTTCGACCCAGAGTTGCTGGGTACTGTGGTTGGCACTCCCAGCTTTTGATCCCGGGTACGGTTAATACGCTCTTCGACCCAGATTTGCTGGGTACTGTGGTTGGCACGTCATCGCTGGTTCTTGTTGTCCTCTCTCGAGTGTTAAGCAAAAATCCATTATCCCCCGAGAGTCCCAGTTCTGAAATCGCGTTGACGATGTTCGCACCACCAACCCCCACAACTCCCGTCCCTCAGAAGACATGGAAGCAATCACTTTCTCTGCACTTATTGACATCGATGGCATCCTTCCCACCCGTCACGCGAATGTGCTTCGCGATGTTGCTGTATCTCATCAGCGTATTTCTGTCGAGTGTAGTAGAACTCTACCGCCGTAAAGCAGGAACCAGTCCCTCACTGCTGCCACGCAGCTGTGGAGCTGCGCACTCGGAATTTACATTCCTGTGGACGTCGCCGTACGTGATTCTACTGGGCGTATCGGATGCACTCTTTCGGGTAAGTCTACAAGAAGCGTGTCACAACCTATCGCGAAATTCCCTTGTTTCCTCGACGTCGTCTCGCCGGTGGACCGGTACAGTGCAAGGCACCATCTCTCTTGCGGAGGCGTTGGGTTACACAACCGCGCTTTCCCTGGTGGCAGTATTATCACGGTGGCTCTTTCAGCCTGAGCTTACTGATATGGCTTTGCTTTTCTTGCTACTCACGACGGTCGTTGCATTGACGCATGCTGTGCTCAACCGGATAGCGTCCCGAGCTCTGAGTTATCAACGTTTGTACTTCTCCATACGTTCTAGCTCGACGAACTAGATGTGTAGATCGGCGTTGCTAGGAAAACATGCAAATATTTATTCCAATACAAGTAATGTTCGAAGTTGTTCACAAACTAACTTGTTATGCATACCACTAACTACAATGATCTCGATGAGCGCACCTTACAGCCATGGGTACCACGTAGGATACATTTCCCGTTGGCGTTCGGGGTTCGTAGCAACCTCCAACAACTCTTGAACGTTCTTGCCTCGCGAAGACCCACCGTTCTCCTTCTTGAGCGACACACCACGAATTCTTTCTAGCACAAGACTTACGTTTGCCTCCACTCGCTGCTGTACTTGAGACTCTATGCGGCGCTGTGCCAAAGGTGGTGACGCTGGATCAGAAGATCCACCTGGAGATGACGAACGTCCAGTGGTTTGTGGATCAAGAGACTGAAGCCGGGTTTTAGACGCATGCCACGACAGCAGATCGTCCCTGAAGAAAAGGCATAGCTGGTTGCTCAGGATATCCTCCTCACTCATAAGAGCTTCCGCTGCAGCCGTCATCCCAACGCTAAATGGCCCCTGCACACCGGGACGGGTCATAAAACTGTGAAGATTACGAGTGAGGCGGAACGGCATTGTCGTCGCTGCCTCCAATATTCCACTGCTCGCATATCCGGGACGCAGTTCGGTACTCACTACACGGCCTGTACGCCGTGAGAAGAGTACGCGATGAGGTGCGCGGTCTCCAACGAACAGTGCGTACGACAGGAAGCTTGATAGGGCCAGATGTTTGGTAAACTCACTGCGAAACTGGAAGTACGCATCACTGTGAGCCGAGATTCCGTGCACGTACTTGGCTAAAAGGGTTTCTGGTACATGTTCGTTGCAAATCTCATGGAAAGCACGGGCTTTAGCCTGCGCAACACGCTCATCTTCCTGCTTGCTCGAGTCATTTCCTGCTGCATACGCCTCGCTAACGTGCTCGCGATACAGCTCGACAGGAAGGTCTGGATCCTTGCTCTCGATCTGGCAGTCAAGCTCGTAGATCTCGCCAAGCGTGACAAAGTCACGGTTATCCTCAAGCAGGCGGACTCGTGGTGTGAGTGGGATAACCTTCGGTACGTGGAAGACTGTATTACGCTTCTTGGTTTCCTTGTGGCGGAGGAGGAGTCGATTCAGCAATAGATACATCTGCATCATTCGCTCATCTGTGCGGGTGATATGAGTCATTGCGTACTGCACCAGGAAGTAGTAGGGTCTGCCATCGCTGCCACCCATAGCTACACGGCGCTGAGTAAATCCATTGCGCAAGAGGACATCCACCGTGCTTTCAAAATGTTGGATGCGTGCATGTAGATCTTTGATGGGCTCGCTGTCTGAGACATACTGCCCCGGTACCTCCATGTTGGAACTGCTAAGCTCCATCAGGTGACGACTGCACTGCTCTAGGTAAAGTTTACCAGCGTTACGTTTACCCACCTTTTTCACACGCAACTGCAAAAGGCTTTTCCACCGCTTCAAGCGGTTCATGATTTCGTAGAGAGTCGTGGCTCCTCCAGCATGCTGCTCCTCTTCGTCATCCCCAAGCGGGGTAAAGTCACGCTCAAATGTTGCCTTAAATTCCTCCACAAATGCCTCGTGCTTTTCGTTTTTCTGGTGAGGAAGCAAAACAAAGAGTTTGCGGCACACTCTCGCAAGCGCTGCACGCAGCATCTTTGGTACAGGCTCCGTCTTCGTCAGCCTAGGGAGCTGATAACACTTCAGTAACAGCGCATGGACAGCCGTAAGAAGCTCTTCTTCTGGTTCTGGCCGGAATCGAGTGATCATCTCTTCCAGCATACACTCCATCTCAAAGGTAAGAGAGTCATGCGATCTGCGCAAGAAGTTCAATAAATCTTCTGTGTACTGCACGGGTCCAACTTCAGTCTTCGAGGAATGTCCATCACCATTGATGCGAACCTTTTCAGTCCATGCTTCCAGCGTCAGTACGATACCGGGCGCTGCATTAAAAGCTGCAGGTGTTGGTCGAGGAGGCCCAACAAGTCCTGGAACTTCTTGGACTTGAGCAACTGGCATACTTGAAGGAACTCCAACAACATGTCCTGACTTGGTTCTATAGTACGTACGCGCTCCAGGTGGAGTTGTTGCACTTACAGAAGGTGACACGCCTGCTGAACTTAGCTGCTGCTGTTGCTGATTAGCAAGCATCATAGCATTATCACGGTTTTCCAGGAAGAAAGCTCGCATAGTGTAGTATAGTGCCTGTGGGAATTTGGCTGAGAGTCCACGTAGCAAGCCCCGAATTTGAGGAGCCTCTGGACGCCCAAGCGCCATGAGCAATTGTGGAATCCAAATAATCCAAATCCAAATAGGCAGCTGCTTTCCGTGAGTCTCAAAAGCTTGGATAAGTACTCCTCGCCGGTCATCCATGTTTAGCAGCCAAAGCACACGCGCGATCATGAGCCGTGCTGAATTGCATCGGTGGTGAATAGCCTGTAAGTAACACGCAATGGTTTGTGATGCTAGAGCGAGATCTTTCCGCACCAGGAACAGCCTGTAGCAATAATGTCCCCATGAAAGCCATCCTTTGCCATAACTATCACAAATTTGCAGGCAGTGAGAGAATGTCTGGTTGGCTTCCGGGAGTGATCCTTGCGCTTCTAAGAAGAGTGCCTTCAGTCGAAACATCTCTGCTTTCTGACGCAAGCTGAAGTAGTCTAAGTTAGTCGTGTTCAGGATACTCAATCCACCAGAATATTCTGTAGCACTCTCGTAGCAAATGCTCACTTGCTCACGGAGTTTCGAGAAGGCGTCCTGTACGTCCATCGCTGGAACCGAGTACAGCTTAGCTAGAGCGCCAAGGCATACGTCAGGTAGCCGTTGCTTACGAGCAGTGTGTGCAAGTTTGATAACGGACCAGGGACTATCATGCATGCAGGCAAGCACCTGCGCGTCGCTCCACGCAAATGTTGTCTTTACCACTTGGAACATGTGCGATCTCCACGTTAGGATGTCATCCCACAAAAGAATGGGTTCCCACTTGTTAGGTAAGCGCTCTCGCCACGTATTGATGGACGGCTTGAGATTCGGAAGTGCCGCATGCTGTGCGCTCGCGGACTTGATATCTTCCATCATCTGGATTGACTCCTTCACCTCTATGAACTTGTGAAACAAATGCATGAGTGGCAAGTGTGCACGAGAGAGGATACGAGGTAGGCCTTGCCACTGGTGCAACGCTAGTTCGGCAGTCTGGGAAGCGAGTGTATCAATAGCACTACGTTTGTCCGCGTCAAGAATTGAAATGTACAACCGCTGAAGACGGGTTTGTGGACATCCCAGCTCTGCCGAGGACTGCATTGAAGGTGATAAAAGCAATTGCTTTGCTGACGCCCAGTCCCCACGTTTCCACGCGCAGTCCAAAAGCAGTTCCTGATTCTGAGTCGACTTGGCAAAGTCATTCATAAGCTGCCACTGGCATAACTGCTTCGCACACCCCACCCAGCGCTCCTCCCAGAGCCTTAGCTCGAAAAGATTAACATCTTCGACACTAACGCGTCCGCTTTGAGCATTAGATAGTGCGCGGAAATACTCCTCCTGTGCTTCATGCACGCATCCGAGTGCTTCCAGAGTTAGTGCTGTCCGTGTTTCTGACTGCACGATATTTTCTAGGCTCAGTCCAATACGAAGATCGTCCTCACTCAGCTGTTTGTAGATAGCACTGAGGGCTTCAATCCACCGCAGTCGACTCTCGACGCTCAGATCAGATTTTTCCACTTGGAACTCACAAAGTCTCATAGCACAGCTCCACACGTCATAGGCAGATGCAATGTGCAACACAAGCTCAGGTGTCATCACTGGCGCACTTGGGCTAGTACTCACAATGCCCTTCATCAAGGTTTGAACTACGTTAGTGCGGCGAGGAGTTGATGCACCGAGTGGCACGTTCAGGTCACGCTTGTTATACTTGGACGCTAAAATCTTCACGAGTTGACTGGCCATCTGCGTTTGGTCCGCCTCCATCAGCAATCCCCATGCTGCACTAAACAAATGCACCCACAATTCCTTGGCTAGCTCCAAATCAATGTGCGCTAAGTCACGCAAAGCCAAAGTAAGGTCAGATGACTTCACCTGACCGTAGTTTTTCAAGAACTCTGCATGATCTTGGCTTTTTTCCGGAGTTGCATTACCCAAAGATACGGGAGCTAGCATCGTCGAAACGGATGGAGCTGTGGTCGGGGAGATAGCTGCCATTAGCGTTTCAATTGCGATTACAGGCCAGTATCTAGTTCCACAAGCTTGCCAATCCTGTCGTAGCACAAGCTGCAGTCGGGCAACAGGTCCTGGACCTGTTGCTGCAAAGAAAATTTGAAGGAACTTCTCACGTGTCACTGGATCTGGAGCAAGAAGACCCGCCATAAAGTGTGTCGTAAGACTGTGACTCTGTGGTGTAGGACTCAAGTGCAACTGAGGTGCGTGATGTTTTGCGTCGACTGACGGCGGATTGCAAAGCTTGAGAACGAGCTGGTAATATTCTTCGTTCAGAGGAAGAGCAGAGATTTCGTTCAGCCGATCAAATGTCGCCATCTTGTTGAGCAGGGTCATTTTGTCTTTGGTAGTCAATACCTGGTTACGCGCATCTGTGGATACAATCATCTTTGCCACAATTTTCGTGATTTGCAGCAGAAGAGGAATATTGTATGACCCCTCCAGGCAGTGTACCAGCAAATTTGTGTAAAGTCGACGATGCTCGGCCGTCGTGAAAGTGCACTTTGCCAATAGCGCATAACACAAGTCAAGGAGCTCAATTGGCCTCTTGCTGCTGCCACCAACAAGCCCACCTCGTGCTGGCATGCTGTTTGCAGCAGTCCCTATTTTCTTTTTCATTGCGCTTCCAGCCTTCACATTTGCTGTTTCATTCCCTAGCGACTGATCGCTGGTACTACCCTTCTTCTTTGTCGTAGACTTCTCTCCTGGAATCTCACTTTTCGTCACTGCATGTCGTATAACATTATTCACCGCCAAGTTGGATCGCCCCGCTTGCATTTGATCCCACTCATGCACGATTGCCAACGACGGTGTCGCCATCACTCTGTTTCGCCCAAACGAATCCACTACTGCTTGTCCACTTTCAACACCCATTGCTGTACCATGACTACCTCCATGTTTCCCACCATGGGAACCTCCTGCGGCCACGGACTGAATCAGGTGCTCACGCGTGAATCGCTGGGCCAACTTCAACAGGGCGGGGGCAAAATGATCCACGAACTCAGGGTTGATCTCAGCTAGACCACTAAGCAGCTTTAGGGTAAACTCACCGGGGTAGCTTGTAGGTGACACAACCACCCGAGGATGCTGCGAAAACAGCAAGCGCATTCGAGCTGCCTCGTGGTTGATCAATGGATTAAGGTCTTTTTGATGCTTGCCCGAATGCCCTGCAGCGGCATTGCTACTCGTTCCTCCCTGCTTATCAGTTTTCGATCCAGTCGCACTCTGTGCTGTGCTTTTCCCCTTGGTCTTTGAAGCAGGTACGCCTGATCCTCCAGGCAAACTAACACCACCAGTGCCTACATCTTGCTGGAACATTGACGCATTCACCAGGCGCTCATTGATAATTTCGCGGAGCCACGGATAAAATTTGCACACAACCAAAGGCTGAGGTGCACGAGAAGGAGGATACAGCTTCACAAGCAAAACAATTGAGCAAACTACATAGTTAGAAACACTAGACAAAATGCTCGTCAAACAAAGCACGCGTACCTCGGCCATTCGGCATAGAAACTTCGTTAGACTCACTTGAATTTCATGATTCTGGCGATCAAAACACGGCTCAAGCAACTTCATAATGCGTGGTGCGTATTGAATAACATACGGCACTGGACGCTTGGACTTGGTCACGACCTCCGGAGTGATTAGAGAGTTCAAGATACCAAGGACAGCGTCGAGTATAGCTAGGGACGACAATGGTGCTCCCTTCGGGACAACAAAGAATGGGGGCATCACCGTTGGTGGCGGTGGCGCTGGAATCGGAACTTGCTGTCCTCCAGTAGCAGCGGCAGCAGCGTTCATACTCGCCTGTAACTGTTGCTGCTGCCGAATCACACTCTCCGCAGTGACAGCAATAAGCTTGTCAAAGTAGGAAAAGCGAATGGACGCAGACGGCCATAAGCGAAGTGCCTTGTCAAACAGTTCACCACACGTTTTTGCTAATCTACTCGTATCCTGCTTATCCGCAGATGCAAGAGCAAAACGGAAAGCAAAGTTGATCACTAGATCCACCATGGCACCACTTAGTTCAAAGTCGTCCTCGTTGTTCACCGCCCGATTCACCTCTGAAGACGGCGAAGCCGAGATTTGTCCTTGTTGGCCTGGCCCGACAGTAGACACTTGCAACGGGACTTGAATCTGCAACGCAGCAGTTCTATCCCCACCTGACTTTGCGCTTGACTGCACATCTACAGCCTTTGTCTCCGATCCACCAGCTCCTTCTGTCAGGACTTTCCGCTTTTTTGAAGCATGGTCGTCCGAAGATTTTTCTGAAGCTGCAGCACTCGTCGCGGATGGGCTTCGTTTTAACTCTCCACCGGGACTTTTGGGTCCAGGTGAGGTACCTCGTATCGCTAGTCTGTTTTGACGTGTTTGCTCCCATGAAATGACCAAATCCACAATGTTTACCGCAAGCCTACGATGATCTGGCGTACTACTCGGAGGAATCGCCAAGCGATTCAGTGAGTTCACCATAAGGGGAACAAACTGGCCGCGGAAAGGATAAAACAGCGCTGGATGGCGAACAATCAAGAACCAAATGTGCACAAGCTGCCCAAGCACGTGTCCTTCTTCGTAAGCAATCTTCTTTGTCCACTTGATGGCCTTGATAAACTCATTAGACGGCAGACGGCTCGGTAAAGCAGGCAAGAGGATATCAAATGCCTTGCGTACAAGAAAACGCGCGTCCATTTCATGAGTGCGCAACAGTGCAACATACACTTGCAAAACAATTTTGGGCGGAGTATCATAGACTGAGATGAACCGACACACATTAACGTATGCCCACAGCTTCGACGTCAGGTCATGCGCCTTCAAATGATTCCAAGCAAATTTGATCACTTCTTTCCGATGGTCCGTTACATATTTGCTCATGTGCTGGATGAGCAATGTGCCTAGCTTGAGCAACTCAATTCGAAGACTTTGCATGGTCTCCGGGGAATAATCTTTGCTCGCCAAAATCTCACGTAGCATCCACATAACAGTATCCAGATCCATGACGTCGATATTGTTTACGTTTGGGTCCTCAAATGATGTTGTCAGCACAGGCATTATTAACAACTGAACAGCATGCACCTTCAGCTCTTCGGACACGCCCGGTTCACGAAGCATGCGCAAAAATAATCGGATGAGGTTGCGTTTGTTTGCCACGTTGTACTTAACTGCAACCTCCTCGCGATAGAATGTCTGAAGAAAGCTGAAATCGAAGGGAGTTCGGTGAAGAAACACTGAGACCATGTCCAGTAGTACTTGCATGTCTTCTGGTTTGGCACGGCTGTATGTGATCATACACTTGATCAGCAATTTCGATTCTAGGTGGAACTTAATAGGTAGTCGGTCTTGCGCAACGAGTCGTTGGACACGCGCCGATGAACGCCAAAGCTTCCGCAAACAATCGATAATCACGGTCTGAGAAGCCAACCACGTAGGATGAAGTTTGCTGATTGATCGAAGAAGTCGCAACCCTTGATAATGCAACTCTAATGCCTCCTGCTGAGCCTTGGACGCAAATGGTCCACCGCCGGCAGCAGCTGAGCTATTGCCCAAAACCAACGATGGCGTCAACCCTTGGCTTTGAGCTCGGGCAATCTTCGCTTGGGCTTGAGCATTTGCACGGTGCACGTAGGTTGCTTGCGCTTGTTTTGCCTTTTCCTGAGCTTGCATTGGCTTCAACCCTTGTGCTTGTGCAGTCGCAAGTGCTTGGGCGTGAACCTTCTGAGCATTTACTTGGATTTGAGCCTGAAGCTGTTGTGCTTGTTGTTGCGTTACCAATGAACTCATCGCAGGACTGGGCAATGAGGCTTGCATAGTTGCAGATGAAATGTGACTCTGGGCTTTGGCAATGTAGTCTTTGCTAGCAAATTGAGCTTTAGCTTGGGCTTGAACCAGCGACAAACCTTGTGCCTGTGCTGCTGCTAGCGTCTGAGCATGCAGCTTTTGCGCGTTAGCCTGGATCTGAACTTGAGACTGCACTTTCAAAGCTTGCTGCGCATTCACTTGGGCCTGAGCCTTTACCACGTATGCCGCTCGAGCTTGCACTCCTCGAGCCTCCGCCGCGGACGCTGTCATCCCTTGAGCTTGTGCATTCGCAACTGCCTGTGCCGCCGCTTTCTGTGCATTTAACTGAATTTGAGCTTGCATCTTGGCGTCACTTGACACGTCAGCTCCACCCTTCACCTCCCCAAAGCCTGAAGCGTTGATCTTAAGAGCTGCGTTAAACGTTGCCTCCACCACTAGCTCGGCCCCGCCATCCCCAATAATCACAGCGTGAAGAGGAGCTGCCTCTGGTAGCTTAATTAGCTGTTGGAAGAGCGACGAATACTTCACTTCAACTAAGTGCTCGCGCTTCAGAAAGAATGATACAGCCATGGACGCATAGCGATTCAAGAAACGAGTTAGCGGAATTCGATACGGAGAACTCATCTTGCCGTAACTTCCGTACTTCGGCAGCACAGCCTCTAGATCCACCACGCAGTTAATGAGAGGTTCCAAAAACGCATCATTCGGAGGTAGTAAGTGAAATAGATCCACTATCGCTGCTGCTACAGCGGGCTCTTCTCCCCGTTTCCAAATACCTGCTTTAATAATTCGATCAGGATCACGCCACTGCTCCAAATGTTCGAGCAGCTTCTCCCCTAGCGTCACGTTGAAGCAGCTACTGAGTAGCGTCAACAGACGAGAGAGTCCTTCAAGCAGCGGTAAGTTAAGCTTCCGGTAATCTGCCAGGTTAAGCAGTACTGGTCGCAAGCACTGCTGCAGAAGTTCCTTCGGAAGAAACACATCCTTGTTTTGCTTGTTGAGCTGGATGACATCAGTAAGCGCATTCTGAGCTACCTGCACCAACTCCGGGGGCTGTCCAGTTAGGTATCGGAAAAACACTCCCACGAAGCGATTTCGGTACTCAGGGTGCTGATTTAGCTCGTTGGGTGCTGCAAGAAAAGCAGCACGCAGAAGTTTGGCGGCTGCAATGCGCAGTTCAGAAGCTTGTGATAGTCCAAACGGGTATTCCTGAGCCGACACACCAGACCCTGGGATTGCTGGTGTTGTACCTCCAGCATTACTGGGACTCTCTGCCCCAATCATTGTTACTCCATCGCGTTGGGAGTCTTCTGAAATAAGTCTCCAAACTTCTTGAAGGAACACCATGATCTCTTTCGTCAGTGAAAATATTGGCGGTTCCAGTGATAGTGCGTATGCCATAGCATCCACGTAACCTGTCCTAGTGCTACTGGACAGCATGCGAAGATTGCACCCAGTGATCTGCTTGCTGATCAGCTGGTTGTACGGATACAAAAGCGCCGATGCGGTCGTTTCCTGCAGTAATGCGACTGTGTTAATGCACTGCTTCGCATATTGTCGTGTTGGCGCCTTTGGACTTAAAGATTCCACAACAAGCATCTGAAACACCTCTGTATCCTGGAAGGCAACACACGACAAGAAATCTTTTTTCTTGGAATCATCGTCGCCAAGCTGACCTGCGTACCCCGAACGAACCTGCCAAGCTGCCTTCACAACATTTACAAGTGCCTCACCGGTCTCAGTACTTACAGTCGCGCTCACTTCTGGTGGGTGATCCGATAATACGAAGAACAAAGCTTTAATAATACTGAGCTCATTTTCATGACACCACTGAGGCTCCAACAGATCCACTAGAAGCTGGAGGCCAATTGCACCGCCGAGTTTCTGGCGCCAGCTTCCCTTGTCATAGCAGCCATGCGCAAAAACTTCGCACATACAGTTAAACAATGCACCACCGCGTTCCACAGCCAACTGCGGCGAGTCAAACTGAGCGATAACAGTCTTGATGATGAATGTAGTAACCTCTTTCGCTGCATTCACCACATGTAGGTCCGGTGAGCTAAGCGTAACTGACACTGTTTGCACAAAAGAATAGAAGTCGTTCGTCACATCAGCTTCAGTCATTTTTGCAGTACCATAAGTTGCCTGGCGCAACGTTTCAATTCGCTTTGTTGTCGCTAAATGTCGACCAGGTGATAAACCTCTTGTCGCAGCATACAGTGTTGACGCATGCAACGACGAAAGCACTGCAAAATCTGGCTGCGCTCGTGAGCAATTGGCTAATGCCAAGACTGTTAAATGCCCCGCAATGCCCTCTAGAGCTTTTCTCGCTTCCATACCCACATCAACATCCACTACCGTCTCAAATAAAACATGAAGTAGCTGCGTGCGTGTATCTCTCAAAGCCTCTTGCGACTTTACCTTCTGCATTGGCTCCACATGATGCGCACTCAGGTCGCCTGTGTCTGATTCAACCGAATCTTGGCCACCACTCGCATAGTAGCTAACATTGAGAGATACTACAGCTGCACGAGAAACAAACATAAATGCACAACGTTTGTGCTGAAGAATTGATCCACGGATTTTCCCCATCGTCTCAGTCTCCAATTGAAGTGTCTTGTCATCTTTTTCGAGCAAGAAAGAGGGTCTCGTGAGGTTTTCATTTTCCTCAAACTCGTCGGAATCTGCTAGCCTCGAGTCTGACTTGCTGATGTTATTGCGCTCCGCCGACGTCTTCCGCAAGTACGCGCGAAGTACTTTAGTCGCCTGCGCGACCAACACATCCATTCTCATCGGAAATCTGCTATCTTGGGTGAGAGAGACGCCATTACCCTTCATGTCAATATCCATACTATCTCCTTCTTCACCCCATTGAAATGTAAACGTTAACCCCGTGAACGAGTGTTCATGATATTTGAGGTTCAGCGGATCCATGAGGTACTGACGATTTCGTCCACCAATTTTACCCAAAATTCTCATCGCTAATTCGCCGTACGGATACGGTGGTGGGATGAGGTGCGTATTCAACGCCTCAATAATCTCCGTAAGCAACCGGTCCTGAGAAGTCATGATCGGATACAGAAAGTCTGGGTTCAGATTGTCCACCCAAAACTCAAGTGTTCGCAGACCCAAATACGCCAGCTCACCGCGTGATAATATTGCTCGCACCACCGACTTCATAAGAGATGGGAGGTACTGTAGCAGCGAACTCAGTCTTGCAGGAATCGTTAGGCATAGCTCCAACAACACTTCTTGCATCCCCGGCTTTCCAATATGTATTTGTAGTCGCATCAGAGCTGACAATACACCCGGTAGCAACGGAAAAACCTCCTTGTAGAAGTTTTCATATTTGCCACCTGAGATTGACCTGAACAACGCTCGTAGCAAAAGCAAATAGTTGTCTGGATGCTTTGTAAACGTCGCTTGCTTCAGGCACGACTCGATAATCGTACGCAAATGTGGGAAGAGCGCTGACTCGTTCGATTTGAATAACGTGACTGAGCCAAAGACAATTTTGAATAACCGAAGCACAATAGATGCGCGGTGCACTTGCGGTACAGGTCGCATTTTCTCAAACTGGAGATTCTCAATAGTCATCACTTTATCCACACGCTTGGTATCAGGCAGATCGCCTTCCGCCTCAACACTCAGATCTTTCATCTGTGTAATTAAGAACTTCAACAGGATCTCAGCAAACCAGCAGCTCACATTTGAGTTTGCCAAGAAATGCTGGGGAATTGTCAAAATAGCGTGATCCTGCAGAATGCCCTCATAGAGCAACTGGATATTTGAAATAAAAAGATCCCGGAAATCTGCGGCCTCCAAAACAGTGAACGCGCCCGCAAAGTGATCCAGCATTTGTTTTTCCTCGGACAACGTGTTCTCCGACAGCGTGTACAGAATGAAACAACGCAGTCCGTTTCGAAGTACCTTCGCGATGAGTAGGCGCTCGTCATCAGTCAAAGGATACACGTGTTCTGTTCCACTTCCAGATGGCCGGCTTGACACGCTTCCCACCACGTCCATTGAATGCACAGTGCGGACGCCCTGAGATGTTGATGCAGCGACCATACCACTTCCTTCAGCTATGCTAGCGTCGACGGTGGACAGATCCTTAGCATGTGGATTCCGATAATTAGCTGTACACCAAATTACAGCACGGATGCCCAAGATCATTGTGCGCAGCAACGACTTGATATCACGAATACTGGGTTCTTCTTCCGATATAGAATCCGCGGGCCGCTGAACACGCATATGTGGCAACAGAAGCGCCTCTAGCTTCTTCTCGTATGGTGTTTTCTGCACAACTTCTTTTGGAAGTAGGCTGGATTGCTTGATTTTATCCATAGCTCCTCCTTCCAATAGGTCGCTACGATCTCCACTATTCTTGCTATGTAGTGTTGTAGCCAGCGCCATAGGAAGGTTTGCTAGTGTCGTGCCAAACTTCCCAGAAATAATTAACAAAATGCGAGATAAAATATTGCGACCTTTCCATGCGTCAGCGTCCTCATTCTTGGCACTAATGTCGACGAGGTTGAGCAGCAACCGAATACTAGTGGTCTGTATCGAGATTGGCAGCGTTGGGTCGTGGATTCGCTTGCCATAAAAGTCCACAATAGTGCTCACCTGCGCCAGCGTTAGCATGTCTCGAACGTGGTGAATCATATCTGCCAACGTGGAGTATGCCAGCGGTCGAATCTGATAAAAGCTGCAACGCCCTTTGCCGACAAGCACGTCATCATTCATGAGCAATTCTAGCTGTGGGTAAAAACCTCGCCGAAAATCCGTCGAGATAATATGCCTCGCAGCTACAAAAATGTCCTTCCGCAGCACGAAGGCATCTTTAGGGCAGGCCACAAGTAATTTCGCAGTGCTCTCGCAGATGGCATCTTGGAACGGACGCATTAGGTTGGCACATCCACGCAGCAAGTACGTCATGAACGATAGTGTCTTCACTTGACAAGCCAAAAAGTCCAAATATCGCGATGGATGCGTAGTAGCGGCCGTGTCAGGTGCACGCAATGCCAATGCCGACATCATCAATGGAACCAACACTGGGATGTAACTTTCGATATAGCTCGGATAGCACTGGAAGAGCAACATTATGATCAGTGGCAACTCCGAAATTGTCTTGAACGATTCCAAATTGCTGAGGATAGGCTCGTCCCCAGAAGGATCGCTCCCTGCGGTAGGCACAGTACCAGCAGCACTATTTTCTGGTGCTGCAGTTGTTGTTGCAGTTGATGCTGTTGTTGTTGTTGTTGTTGTTGTTCCTGCTGCTGTCGTTGATGCTGTCGTTGACGCTGTCGCGCTAGTCTCATCTGTCTTTGCTTGGGTCGTGGTTGCCTCTACTTGAGTGGATTTCGTCGTACCAGCACTCGCCATTTCATTCCCAGCTGCAGTAGATTCCTTGGTTTCTTCCGAAGTAGCAGTAACAGAAGAAGTAGTTGTTTTTGCAGCAGTAGGTGTCGTCGCTGATGACACGGAGCTGTTGGACTTGTGTGTCTCTGGTGGGCCGCTGAACTGCTTCTTCATAGTTGTCTGTAGGTTTTTGTACATGAGCTGGACAAGCTCCAGAAATGGCTGCACTTCGTTACGCAGATGCGGGCGGTAATTACGATGCAGATCGAACAGCGTCTTGAGCGCAATAAGTGCATTATCCTCGTTGTCTTTCTGCAAGACCTCCATGAGCAGCTGCAGTAGCTGTGCCACGTACGGCCGCAGCGCTTCATTGCTCGGTAGACGGTTCAGAATCTGTAGTAACACTTTCCGGCAGCGGTTCTGCGTCGTGGCCCGCAGTTGCGGCGACAATTTGGTGTGCAGTAGGCCTTTCCAGACGGGGAAGAGCGCCTCCAGGATGCGGCCCAGCTGCGGCGTGTGCAGGATCTCGGCGCGACGGTACAGGTCCACCAGCTCCTTGAGCACCGCGTCCGGGTCGCCGTCCACCAGCTTCTGGCGCACCACCTCCACGTTCATGTCGTCCCTTGGCGTCCGCTACCTGCCTGCTTCGCGCCGATCGGGATTTTCGTGTATCTGCTGTTGATTGGCTGATTTCCAGCTTTTACTTATTTTCCAGCGAATCATAGCTAGTCAAATGGTTTTGTTGAATTTCACCAAACCTGTATGCAGTATTTTATTAGTTTTGGCTACATGAGGTCTGTCAACAGATATCCAACGCTAGTACGGCACGTAATGCACCTTACCACTTGCCAGTGCGCTGCACAGCGAGAACTGGTTGGTGGTGGATTCATTGTAGGCTGCTCGAGGATCAATGCCGGAAAATTTTTCCCATGCAGCCATAGATCGTTGATTGCCCAATGCGTAAATCTCGGACTGTTCCAGCTCGCCGTCTTGGACCGACACGGACAATCCTAGCAGCCGTCGGATACGGCGGTTGACCTCATTCATTTTGCGCTGTCGCCGCTTATCTGTGTCATCGTCAAGGGCTCCTGAAGACATGGGTAGCGGATCCTCCTGCCATTGGTACCGAGCAAATAGCACGTCTTCGTTAGGTGCGTAGAAGTCGTAGCCGCGAGTCCAGAAGCGCGTGGCGCGTGAGTACTCGGGACCGACCGAAATCAGCGGGGTATGTGGGTCTGACCGCACATCAGAGAGCGCTCGAGTTGGGCCAAAGTGAAACACCTCAGAATATTGCGTCTGTAGCACAGGCGATAGCAGCGCAGCTCCTTGACGAGGTACTGGTTCGGGGGCGTTGAACTGCACAACTGCGTCGTCAGACTTCGAGTGGATGCGCGCCGAACATAGCACGAGCATGGTCGAGTTCGTTAGGCCTCGCAGCTCAATAGACTTGGGTGCGACGCTCAGAATTGCCATGTCGTTGCCCACACTGTACCATTGCTTGAGCAGGTTAAGATCCCAGTTCTCCGTGAACACCACAACTGCTGGATCCACAGAAAGATAAAAGTCGTTTGCGAACTTGCGCTCCACCATCCCCTCCGCCACATATCTAGCAACTGTGGCTCCAACTGCTCCCGACGCGTCTCTCCTTTGTGTCCGAAGCTGTCCCGATCGCAGTAGTTGTTTGCAGTCCTTGGGTTTCAGCTCACAGAACCGCTGTACACATGTTTTCTCCTGCATCAGATATAGCTCCTCAAACACGCGGAAGTGCACGCGTGGCGCTAGGAACGCCATTGCACGCGCATCGACGAGCGTCTGGGCACATGCTTCGCTGTCTCGGAAGTGGGTGAGCACCACCACGATCTGCTTGTCGTTATGGAAGCCGCGCGGCTCTTGCTGTTTGTCGATGCTGCGCCGCCGCTCGTCCGCCAAGTGCGTTTCCTGCTCAATACGTTGTTGCTGTTTCACTTCAGGTGACACGGTCTGGTACAGCGAGCGCCGGGGAGACGCCACGGTCACTGATGTCGCGGACGACGGCAGCTGCATGAAAAGTCGCCAGGTCATTATGATGCTCAGACACAGCGCCGTGATCACGACACCCGCGATTGCGCGTCGCCGTCGGAACAGCGCGGCTTCCTTGGCACCCATGGAGACCATGTCTCGGCCGCGAGGACGCGACTGCAGGAGCCCCAGCGCCGACATGGGTGTCTGGAACGCCATACTGAAGAACTGAAGAACTGAAGAACTACGCGTTAGTCAAACAGATTTTCCGCCGTCTAAGTTCGAATACGGTTCTTGGCAATGTCCAATAGTGTATTTATTCATTGATGGCTACACAAATAATTTATAGTTCGTACGTATTGTCCAATTGTGTATTTAAATGCTTACGACCTACGGTATTGTGTATTGAAATGCTAATGCCTAACAGTATTGTGTATTTCAATTCAGGATTGTGTATTAAATTCTAGCGCCCTACAGTATTGGTATATTGCTGGAAAACCTTCGTATTTTGGAAATACCTAAGACGGCATGCTTCATGCTGCATTGTCTAGGTCGGCGCACTTGCATGTTTGGTGCCTGCTTCGTGCTTTGTGGGCATTAGCGACTGAGAAATGGGACGTATCTGTCGAGTTTCACGTAACGACCGGCTATGAAAGGGCGTAGCTCGAAACGGAGGCTAAAGGTGTCCGAGCCTGCCTAATAAAGGAACTCGACGCGCTCGCATCAAGCAACCAAGGCATAGCAACAACACCAGCGACGATGGACGATGGCATGACTGCGAGTGAGCTTCGGCAGCGCTACGAGCGCGGAGGTAGTGTGCGCGATTGCGACCTTAGCGCGGCCCAATTGCGCTCCAGATATGCTATCCCTGGCAACAGTACGTCATGAAAAGGAACAGGCAGTGATGCGATGAGCGGCTAATGTGATTGTTGCTTTGTGTTGAAACAGCGTTCAAAGAGAAGCAGTCCGACTCGAACACAATGGTGATTATCGCAGCGGTTGTAGTTCTGGTGATTCTTGCTGGAGGCGCGTACGCATTCGCGACACAGTAGCTTCATCAACCAGTAATTTCCTCACTCAGACAATACAACGGCGTTGCTGCTGTGCATCACGTCAAAATGTTCGAAGGACGCGGTGTTGCAGTGCGAAGACCATCAATATACTTTCCGATTTTATCAAGTTCGTGAAGGTATTTACCGTGGGTTGAACTCAATGCATGAATTGATCTGTTCAAAGCAACGACGACGCAGGCCTAGCATATTTCATAGTGCTGAGTCTACGTCGTCGTCGTTAATGAGGGAATCAAAAGGCTGCTCCATTTTATTAATACAATTATGTTGTTATAAAGTTTGTTGTAAAGTTTACATACACTTACGTGTACTACACCAACTACAAATTTGCGCTAGAACTGTCAAGTGTAGCAGCCATGGCGCTTTTCACCAAGAAGGACCTGGGGCTGCTGCTTCCGGACGATACCCCGGGTGACCCAGTGTCCTTGCGTCACACCAACACCAAGTGCGTGCTCTCTTCCGTTGTTTAGCGTAATTGCAGTGCTTAATTCCGCTTTTTGACGCTCGCATTCGATTGTCTCTGTAGAGAGGAGACCGAAGTGTTCAAGCCGCTAAAGCCCAAGGTAGACCCGTCCAAGAAGGTGTCGCGGTATCGTGCTGGCCAAGTACCGACGTTCGCGCACGGCTATGAGGAGGACCGCGGCTTCGTGACTGCCAACAGCCAGGTGCGGTCGTTCGCAAAGGCCAAAGCTCAGCACAAAACGGTTCCAGAGATCAGCACAGGACGAAAACGCGTGGAGGCGCAAGTCTTGAGCTCTGCTAAACAGGCAGCTAAGGGCCGCCGTCGTAGAGAGATACCTTCGTCGCCGTCTGAGGATGAAAAGGGGTCTAGTGATGAGGACGTCGCCAAGGCTTTGCAAGATTCGAGCTCAGAAGAGGAAGATGACTCCGATATTGACCGTCGTCGTCGCCTACTTCGCAACAAGGCTAAAGCACGCGAAGCCCAGAAAGAAGGGGAGGCTGTCTGTGCTGTGCTGGAGAAAAAGAGTGAGCGCAAGCCTGTGGAGCCGCAAATAGTGAAGCGAAATGAAGTGGCAGCTCCAATGACCAAGACCATAGACGGTGATGCAGAGTCTAGCAGCAGTGGTAGTAGCAGCTCGGAGTATGAGACCGACACAGATGACTCGGAACCTGGAGAGGAGCTTATGAAGCCTGTCTTCGTTCCTAAGAAGGCTCGTGGTACTATAAAGCGTCAGGAAGAACTGGCAGCAGAAGAGGAGCGACGCCAAAAGCACGAGCAAGAGAAATTGGAGGGTCGAAAAATGGAGTCTCGCCGTCTGGTTGCCGAAGAGGTTCGTCGCGAGCAGGGCGGTGCCGATAAGGATGACTCCACCGACATAGAGATGCCTGATGACACGGATGGTCTTGATCCGGAGCAAGAGTATCGCGATTGGGAACTGCGTGAAATGCGTCGAATCAAACGGTAAGAGTCTTCTTAGAGACAACAGTATATGGTGACAGTAACCTTACTTTGTATATTTGTTGCTGCAGTGACCGAGATTGGAAGGAACAGCGCAGGAAGGAGGAGGAAGAAACACTGAGGAGGCGCAACATGACAGAGGAAGAGCGTGCCGCCGAGGACGCGTATGTTTCAACTTGCGCCTAAATCTGCATACAAACTAACTATTATTTTGGGGTTGTTGCAGTAAATTGAAGAAGAACGAACCAAAGGAAAAGAAGAAGCTCAAGTTCATGCAAAAGTATTATCACAAAGGTGCCTTCTACGTGGATGATGATAGTATCCGTTCGAAAGACGACGTGCGGAAGAGAGATGCTACTGGGGCGACACTGGAGGATAAATTCAACAAGGAGATGCTCCCTGCGGTAATGCAGGTCAAGAACTTCGGGCGTGCTGGCCGGTACGGAGAACTTGCGATGCACTTCATGTAGCGCTATTATTCTAACGTGTCCGCTTATTTGTTGTTAACAATTATGATTCTTAGCACGAAATACACCCATCTGGCAGATCAAGACACATCCAGCCGCGACTCGCTGTGGGCGCGCAATGACGGTATCCGCGAAAAGTACAAGAGCCACCTCGGGGGCATGAAGGAAATCGATGGGTCGACGAAGCGACGGAGAAAAGATTAACACTTGGAACCAGCAGCTTGGGACGACACCTGTAGAAACAGCGCGAGCCGAGTCGTAAAGCATCGTCCGCAGTCGCTTTGGGTATATTCATTCAGCCACGCAGCAGCAGCAAAGCTTTCTTCCGAAAATGGAGCTCGTATGGGTTGAAAAGCGTGAGGTTGGTAGGTTGGTTTGAACATAGCTCTTGCTTTCTCGCACCCTCCTTCCATTCCTCGTTATCCACTGTTCGCCTAAGTACTCATGTACGTGGAAATATCGATCTGGTCGGGAAGCTCTGGGATGTTCACCTCGAAACGCGACTGCACCTTAGCAAGCATCTCGGTATCCTCCTCCGACGAGATGAAGCTAATCGACAGACCCTTGGTACCGAAACGGCCGGCACGGCCCACACGGTGGAGGTACTGGTCGCTGTCATTCGGGAAGTCGTAGTTGACGACAATGTTGACACGCTCAATATCCATACCACGACCGAACAGGTCCGTAGTCACCAGGATACGCTTCTGGAAGTCCTTGAAGCTTTTGTACCGCTTGATACGCTCCTCCTGAGATAGGTCGGCCGTGATGCAGATCGACGGGAAGTTGCACTCGTTCAGCAGGCGATTAAGCTCGCGTCCACGGTTTTTCTTGGACACGAAGATCACCACCTGGTTGAACTCAAGCGCATCCAACAGATCGTTCAGCTTACGGTTCTTCTCCGACTCCTCCAGCTTGATGTAGTATTGCTGCAGACCGTGCAGCGTCAGCTTTGTCTCGTCGTCAACGTAGATTTCCATCGGCTGGTAGAACAAGCAGTCGAATGTTAGATTAAAATACTGAAATCGCTCGCCTACAAGTTCACTTACGTCTTGGCAAAACTTGCGGCACACCGGACGGATCTCCTTGCTCAGAGTAGCCGAGAACATCATCACTTGCTTATCGTGTGGCGTAGCCTTGAAGATCTCCTGAATGTCACGACGCATGTCTACAATAAAAGAAAATTAGCTCTTGATCATTTAATTTGATCATTTGCAACCTCAGTTGAACGACATACCGATGGCTTCAAGCATCTTGTCACATTCATCCATGACGAAGTGCTTCACCTTGTCCAGCTTCAGAGTCTTTTCGCGAAGCAAACCTAGGATACGGCCGGGGGTGCCCACAAGAATGTGGGGCGGGTTGTTCTTCAGAGCCTCGCGGTTCTGTGAGATAGGCACACCTACAAACGATAACATGTGAGCAGCGGAACCACTTTACGATAGAGTGTGACAATACACGAGACATACCACCGTAGAACACGCCGGTCTTGACATCCACCAGGTACTTGCTGAAACGCTCGTACTCGTGGGCGATCTGGAATGCCAGTTCACGAGTGTGGCACATAACCACGACACTGATCTGGCCGTCCACGGGCTCGATCTAAGGTTCATAACAACGTCAGGAGCTGTACAACAAGAATACTATCCAGCATAGAGTAGTTACCTGGTGCAGGGTGGCCAGCACGAACACGGCAGTCTTACCCATACCCGACTTGGCCTGGCAAATGATGTCCATGCCGAGCACGGCCTGAGGGATGCACTCATGCTGGACTGTATACATCAAATAGACCGTTAGTGATTTGTTCCCATCTTCCCGCGTTGTTCCGAGATAACTGTAGCTCACCTTCCGACGGGTGCTCAAAACCGCAGTCCACGACGGCGCGCAGGCACTCAGGCTTCAGGATAAAGTCACGGAAACCCGAACTGTGAATGCCGACGTAGTGACCCCTATAGACAAGATTTTCCCGCGATCACGATTCCCGAGGCAAGGCGATCACCAGCGACACCACGGAACAGATACAGAAGAAGTTGTTAACAAACTGGGCTTTTTCCCCTCCATCCTCGGCTGTTTCCGAGCTGAAATGATCCCGAGTGAGCGGCAGAGTAGCCGAGCGTCGATTTCGTCACTAAGACGGCCGGCGCAGGCTCTCGAGAGGTCCTCCGCCCGTAGGCGAGCGAGCGAGAACGCGTCGTCTTTCCCCTGGCGTCGCTCTCTCCTCAAAGCCGCTCCCCCTCGGGTTTACACTCTCGAGATCTTTTATCCTTACTTCTTGGCGTCCTTTCCCTCAGCGGCGTCCTTGGAGGCGTCCGTCGTCGTCTCCTCCTCCTCTTCGTAGTCGACCAACTCGTCGTCGAACTCCTTGTTCTCTTCGCCCGGCATGATTACTTGGTGGATCTGTAGGAAGCTTTTGCTGCTGATCGGGCGATACGCGGCGGTCGGCGGGCGATTTCGTTGTGTTGGGGCCACTGAAACTCAAAATCCAAAAAAATAGAAAAAATCTCGACGGGGAGGGAAAGAGGCGGGGCGACATCAAATGCGTATTATTGGTTGAAATGGTGTGAATTCCACCAATGGCAGTTGATTGCGTCAAGAACTGGAGATGGCAGCGTCCTCAATGAGCTCTACAGCGTCCACGGCATCATCAGGCTCAGTCATAGAGACTGGCGGGTCGACTCGTACAGCGCTGATCATTGGTGTGTGGTGTAGTGCGCGTTAATGGTCATCTTATACGTCGTTTCTTAGTCTAACGGATGCTCTGGGTGCTCGACTGAATGTAGATGGTTCCTACGCGATGATCGGAGCGCGAGACCTGGTACGATCTACGATACTATGCAGACGTGAGATTTGAATTATCCGTTAAATGCATTGTATTGACTGTCTATTTGATTGCTGCGACTGAAGGGCGGCAAGATTGACTATATCAAGCTCCGTGCAGCTCTGGAAGAACAGGCGTCGACGCAATTTGGAGGTGAGATTCAAGCAAGTTCCTTATTATGCAGCATACTCAAGGACAAAACGACTTTTGACTTTCTCGTTCCGATCAGATTGCTGGTTTTTCGACCAGAACCCGTCTGCGCAGCGACTCAATGCAACATTGACAGCGGAGTATCACATGCTAAAGTTCGCACCTCCAGATGGGCCCCAGGTATTGCGGTGGATTTGCTGTCCTGTGACGATGAATTTTCCGGATGTGAAGTTGGAGTCTTGACAAAGTGATATTTGTTGGATCTGGCATGTTTGGTGGTGGTAGTTTCAAGTCAGCTTGTTTCCTATGAAAAAGTATAGCTGTCACTGCAGAAGATGCGGTAATCACTTCACGCAGAATGTGCAGAAGGGTGTTGACAATGGGTGCGTGCATCGAAATGGTGGATGTTTGGAAAGTGTATTCTTATGTGTTGTTTTGTTCCTATTACAGAATCGCGACCAAGATCCTGTCTCTTGCATATGAAAATGTACGTTTATACTGTGGTGTTACATTGTCCTGCTTCGTGGCATTACTCCGGAACTATATTGATATTGACGATGTACCAGATTTGCGATCGCTTTATTTTGTTTGCGGGTACGCATGTGCATTTTCGAAGAAGTTCAGGATTTAACACATGTGTACATGAGCAGGTGATGGTGATTTTTATAGTTCCCTGAGCCACGTCCGCAATGTGCTTCGCAAGGATATATGGGTAATCGGTAAGTGTTGCCGCAACGAGTTGTATGTCGTACTGATATAATGTTGTAAATCACACGAAAAACGCTAATGTCACATTCGAATTACCAGGTTACCGAGGAACAGTATCTGGTGACCTGCAGCAGTTGGCATCGCGAGTTATCTATATGAACGACTTGTGGTCCCAAGTTCAAAGCACCAGGCAGGTAAGATCCCTCGACCAAGGACGCAGGGATGAAGGGCGTAGAGACAAAGGACGAAGAGACGATGGCCGTAGAGATGAAGGGAAAAGAGACGAAGGATGCCAAGAGGAAGTTCGGTGGTTTGAGGATCATGAAGGTGAAGATTTCCCGAATAGTAACGACTCTATTTCACCCCCTGATGAAGAACAAGAAGCTGGTAGTGGACGCCAAGTGGTCATTGCACCAGTAGAAGCAGATACGCCAGGTCGTCCTAGCCACCCCGTACGTGGGAGAGCTCGGAGTCGCGAAAGACGCTTGAATGGGAGAAGCAGAGGAAGGAACGGTCGTGCGCGAAGCCGCTCGCGATCGAGGGATCGGCCACGTGCTAGCAGTGAGGCAGCTGTCGCCCCAAATGACACTCCTGGCGTCGAAAAAACAAGTGTTTCGGTGGGAGTAGCGAAGAAGAAGAAAAGGTCAATGGCTGAGGGAAAACGAGGTTCTGGTGGGAAGAATGGAAAGAAGCGGAAAAGAAATGGTACGTGTGGCAAAGAATGTGTCCATGCCCACGAGCTGACGTATACCTCGTTGTGTCTGTAGATGTTGATGGCAATGAACGGGGGCGGTCAAAACGGGGAGGCCGTGGGGACAAATCGCTCGATGATGAGCTAGTTGTCGCTTTATCAGACATCAGTGATGAAGACACTGGAGGCAAACCGTTTCCGCTGTCATTACCTGTGCCACTGAGACCAACGACAGCGGCACCGGTTATGACAGTGGATGAGATTGGTTCACGGACACAAGTTATCGATCTCGCTTCCGACACAGACAGTGAGTGATATGTCATGGTTTTGTGGTGGAGGATGACGGAGGAGACGGAAGGTGGAAGTTATATGCTGTTCAAGTTACAGAATAGCTGCAGGAGGAGGAATGGGATCATCGGAGTGGAATGTCGTAGTGTTTGTTGCCGATGGCGACGTGGACTGCTGCTACGGTTGCCTTGATGCAACGTGGTATTGTCGTCTGCTGTCGGGGGATGAGGAGATTTCCACATTGGTCCGATGTTAGTTTCGCAAGTTCTTCACCGATTGAAGACGCGATGCTAACATGCGGAATGGGGTCCTATAATGTAAGACCCCCCACAAAAGTAAGCAGCATGACCCGCCCATCGACAACAAACACAACGACAGAAAGTATGAATATTATCGTTTTTTCATGTGTGATCACGCGAGAACGCGTACCTGGTAGTAGGTGGGTAGTTCAAAGCGTGCGAGGCATTGATCTACGCAGCGCAGTACTTGTATAAATTGCTGCTCTCCTTCGCCAACTCGAAGTGCTAGAAACGAACGTGTCTTATCGTCGTTCACCAACACCAGAGCTCGCCGTAGAGTGACACTGAAACTTTGCCAAGACAAAACAACGATGGTCAATAGGAGGAAGAGTTTATCTTATGGAGTGAGCATATCCACGCACCATTGTCGCCATTTGAGCGCGGCACGAAGTGAGTCCACAAAGCTATCGATCCGGTCGTATGTGAGGACAAACGGCCGCGAAAGGCTCAAGTGTAGTCGATTGTTTTCATCAGACTCGAGCTCATCAAATGGTACTAATGTTACAGCGTCTCCAACAATTTCCTGAGCACGTTTGATAGCATTTCTGGCCAGCTCACGAAGGTCCTGGTTGATAGGGATATCAATCCGAACGTGGCTTGGCCAATTGCCATCCACGTGAGGGAACGCTCGCTTCCACTGCGGTTTAGTAGAACGCTTCCGCTTGCTGCCCACCTGGACATTCCCGTCATCGTTGAGGTCGTTTGTTTCCACGCACTCTACGTCGCTATCCGACGAGGCTGAGGACGCGTCGTCCGATGACTCAGAGGATCCGTAGGTAGCGACGATAGACTCCATTAGTGAACGAATGGATAGGAAGGAACATAAACGAGGAATGGAAATGTTGTCAACCCTGGATTATTTAGCTGTCCTCTGCTAAGACCTCATTAATCTGCACTTCGGATGGAGGACGTCCAGTGATCAACTACGCGTTACACACAAGATCAATCAACAACTCTATCAGCATCAGGTAGTAGGATTTCACGCACCTTGCACACGAAGTTGAGAATCTGCACCTTGCTCACTTCCAGGAATGTCCGTGGGCCGTACTGGTAGTACTTGATCTTCTTCGCATCCGCATCAATCTCTGACGTAGCGTCCAGGTAGCTGGAAAATACAAAAATGCAATTGTCAGTGGTTATTGTGGTGGCCAATCCTTCAAGCAATCTCACTCACAGTTGGTTCTCGAACGTCTTGAAGAGAAGAGGGATATCTCCAAGCTGTGGATGATTCACCTTCAGCTTCACCTTTGAGTCTAGGCGGATCAACTGCTTCCACATCTCATCTACAATTTGCAACAAATATCAGCTAAACCTTTAAGCTTTTGCTTCCAGACAAGCTCATAACCGTAGTAGTATGATCACATAATATGAACACGAGCAATACGAAGACGAACCTTCCGAAAGTCGCCGAGCAGGGGCACACCACAAGAGACCCAGCACCATCATGAGGAAACCGCGCGAGGTAGCTTTGCCTGTTTTGTTCATAAGCAGCAAGTGCTCTTGCGACGACGCATTGTTCAGCACGAGGTATAGCTCCTTGCTTGTGCTGTCTTCCACCTGCACGACCCGGTAACCAAAGACATTTTCGATTTTCTGTTTCGCGTAAAAGAAAAAGTATCTACAACCAAAGTCGAGACACTCGTCAGCAAATCAAATACCAACATTACCAGCAGACTTCACCCTACCTTGACACATTCTTGTACTGCGGAAACACATCCTTGCTGACGTCTGCGAACTTGATAGGCAGCTTTAAGCCCCCTTTGTACAGCATGTAGCGCACCAGCTTCGCTGTGAGCTCGTCCAACGCCTACTCCACACAACCACGTCAGTTTGTGACTACAAGATCTATAATAACAGCGTTCCGCCATAATGCACCTTCTCCGACAGTTTGTGCACCGCTTTAGGCATGGTTGGTGCCTTGTTCTTCTTGCCTCCGTCTTCATCATCATCGTCGTCTAAGAGCGGTTCTGCCTGACTCATCTGCACGGCATAGTCCGTTTGTGTAAAGTCCAGTACCGCTTCTTCGTCCTCCTCTTCGTCCTCCTCTTCGGCGTCGCTGGGGCCATCAGCCACCACAACGTTCGTGGGCAACACGTCGTCGTCGCTCTCGCTCGCTTCGCTATCCATCGACTCACCTGCGCAGTAAGAAATTTGTCAAACAAAGCACATGATTTAGTTGCCACTCGACAACGCACGACGGCGAGATCTCTTGCTGCGAGGCGAGGCCTCCTCGCGTCTTCGCTTCATCCTGGCCATGACGCTTGCTTGAGTTCCCGCGCTCTTTGTTAACGTGAATATCACGTTGGGAAAATATTATTGAATATTTACAGTAGAGAGCAAGTTGAAGACGCAGGTCTAAATCGAACAATTAAGATCAGTCCGAGATGACGTTGCTCTACGTGCTGCTCTCGCTCAAAGTTGCCATTGTCCAAGCCAAGTCAAGCAGTTCAATTTCGTCGCTGGAGGAGTTCTGGATCTTCATTGCAGCGGTGTACGCGGCTGTCCTCGTGCCTCTGCTAGGCTACTTCCTGTATTCGATCGTTAATGACCCTGCGACGGGACAAGTGCTGACTGTCATGTGGGCGAGGGTAAAGCAGCAAACGTTCACGTTCCTTAGTCCCAAAGAAACCAAGAAAGGGCGATAAATACTGAGAAATAGCAGTTGAGCGAGAGAACACCGTGTTTTTCTTCTGTTCACTAGGCATTTGGGCTTTTTTCCTTCGCCAATAAGCATGACCAAGAAACGCAACGTTTTGACGAAGACGACCGCGCTCATTGTTGGCAAGTGGTAATGGTGAGTTGCTCTGATCATGGAAATACTCAATGTTTCGTTGTACAGATGGTGCGTATGCGCGCATCCAAGGACGCAAATTGGGAGGAAACATCGATTTCGCGAAGCTCAGGACGGAGCTCGAGGGAGATTAATTCTGCAGAGTTTGAAGGCAAGTGGATCTCTAGACTTTGTAGTGAGCTTTACTTGCTGTGTCTAAAGGCCCTATTCTCTAGAGTGCTGGTATTTTGACAGTCAGCGAAGTGACGCGAGAGGGAACAGTGCGTTAGCTTCGGAGTTCCATGCATTAAAATATGCGCGACCGCATGGACCACAGGTGCAGTCCGTTGAATGAGGCTGTAAGGACTTTAATCTGATGATCTGCGTTACTGTTGGTGCAGTTTCATGTACAAGTGTTCTCAACCAAGCCGTATAATTGCCATTGCACGAAGTGTGGCCACAACTTCATCCAAAATGTGCAAAAGGGTGTTGACAACGGGTGCGTTAAAAGTTGAAAGTCTATCATATAAACCAAGTGTTGATGGCAGATTTATTTACTAACAGGATTGCGACGAAGCTGCTGACGCTAACATTGTCAAATGTGCGGCGCACTCGGCACTAACGTATATTAACTGAAAACTAACGTACTTTGATTCGAGCACAGCGAATTGAGCGTGTCATTCTCTTCAGCGGTGACGGTGACTTTTACACCTCACTGCGTCACGTACGTTGTGAGCTGGGGAGAGAAGTCTGGGTTGTTGGTATGCCCAACTGTGTGTTGCGTGCTAATTGCATATTGCCGAGCTTTATGACATGCGTTTTCATTTCTCGCAGGCTACTGGGGGACTGTGTCGGGCGATCTACAGCAACTCGCCTCACGGATGGTCTGGGTGAACGACTTATGGGGACGAGTAAAATTGCAGGGACGTAGAGCGTATCGAGGTCGTGGTACACCTTCTCGGAAGCGAAATGGCAGAGCGGATACCCACCACGGCGCAAGACGCCGACTTGACATAAACCACTGGGTGGTGTCACCACACTGCGATGGCGAAGTTGCAAGTCTTGACGAGCATCCACTGTATGACGAAGTGAATCTAAGCGGCTCGGACGACGAAGAGGACAAATGGTTTCCTCCCCTTGTGTCACCGGCAAATGTAAGCCGATCGTCAGAGCCCGAACAGCGATTAAAATTCCCGCTTCCGATGGCAATCCCGGTGGCAACACTCTCGACAACAAGTACTGAGCGAGCAGACCACTCGTGGGCTTAAGCCCAGGAATGTGTTTCATGTTGAGCATTTGTCTTCTCACAAGTGCACTGCACAAAGCGTATTAATCAGTCGATCAAGCTTGGATAACTTGGCTATTCAATATAAGCACCTTGATCAAGGCACATCGCGTTCAACCACTTCAGCTACTACCAATTCAATAGGATAGGGTACAGCCATACATTGCACTATACAGACAATTTCGCAATGTGGGTCCTAGACGTGGTGGCGGGCGAAGGCAGCGGGGCCGACACGACCTTCTACCTGATGGCCGGCGAGTGGAGCGTGGGGCGCAAGCGTTGTCACTTTAACTTCCACGCAGATTCGTCCATCTCGCGTACGCACGCGCTGATCTGCGTAGGGGCTTTGACACCAGAGCAACTGGGAGATCCGTCAACGCGACCGACGCTGGAGCTGATGGACAAGAACTCGCGTTTCGGCTCTTTTGTGAACCAGGAGCAGTGCTTTGGGACGCGCAGTCTCCGCCATGGCGACGAGATCTCGTTTGGAGCGAAGAAGACAGTGCTGCGTGTGCGCTACCAAGTGTTCGTGCTTGTGGCTTCGCGCATCCAACGCGCCAATCGACCACAGGTGAACGACACGTGTCAACGTATCGGCATGCACTTAATTGCAGCGGAGAGCAAGGATGCCACGCATTGTATCATGGACCCAGGACGCATTGTGGCGACTGTCAAAGTGCTCTGGGCGCTGGTGTACAATCAGCCCGTGGTGTGCACACCTTGGATCTACGCCATCTTAAACCGCTCGAGTCTTTCAGAGCCGTTGCCACGATGTGAAGAATTTCTGCCGTCAGATCCGTCAATTCCATCGGTGGAGAGCAATTATCTGCCGAATCCTTTGCGTAAGAAACTGTTTGACGGATATGCTGTGGTGTTTCTGACTCCACAGTCGATGCAGGAGCTCATTGCAGCCATGAGTGGTGTTGTGGTCACTGCTTATAGAGGATTTGAAGAGGATGACAATTTGCTGCGTGAGTTAGATTCTCTGGCGTCAAGTAAACGTTTGTTGCTCGTAGAGCCTTCTCAAGGAACGGGGTTTTCCAGCACGGGACACAGTGAGCAAAGAGCTTCAGCTGCATTAGACCCTCCCTGTCCTGTGGAGATAGTGGAGCGACGAGTTGAGTTGTTTAAGTCGATGGGCGCTGTGTTTACCAGTGTGCAAGAGCTTGCGGCAAGTGTGATTTTTGTAAAGCCACCTACAGCACCGAATGATTCGGCGTTCAGCAGTAGCCTTGCCAGCTACGCAGGCTCGTCCGTTCAAATCATGAGCTTCCCAGAGCACTTGAGTTTGAGAAGCACTTCGTCTACTGCGGAACACGAAGACGATGAGGTGAAGTCAAGCAAAGATGACCATGACATGGAGTCAGTGGAAGACTTCAAGGACGCTGATGTTAGAGAAATGGCGATAAAGGAGACGTCAGAGCAGATGACTGACCCTCGTTACGAGAGTGCTGAGGTACATTTGCTCTCACATGAGTTTAGTGGGTCAATTCCTTTCATTACTCATGGTTTGTTGGATGCACAGGTTATTAAAGATGATACAATCGACGATATCAACATCGTCCAGATTCCTGTAATGACTGAAGCTCAAAGACAAGGTGTGTACCGTAGAAGTTCCTGCGGTGAAGTTGTGTTTAACTCATGTTCTCTTGTACTGCGCTCAACGACACAGCATCTTCATCATCACATATGAGTGCATGTGAAACAACGTCTGACAAGTCGAAAAACGAAGATTCATCGACCTGGAAGTCTTCGCGTGTATTGCGGCCACGTGATGTGAAATTTGAAGTGGAAGACATTGGTAAACCGGTCGTCGTGAGCTGTTCCTTGATTGCGAAGAAGCGCGAGCCCACTCTCACTGTCAGGAGAGGAGAAAATGGTCTGGTGAACTACAAACGCTTCAAAAAAGGCAACGGGTACGGATCACGCCCCTCTGCAGCTTCCTTGTTCCCCCAACAGACTGTGGTAAGCGTTGTCGATAATGCTGAACGTGAGGCACTTCGGGAAAATTTGGAGGCTATGGAAGAGCAAGAACGAATTGCTGAGGAGTTGTTTGCGATGGGAGAAGGAAGGACTACAACGAAGCTCTTTTAGTCTATCCTGATCAACAATTCGTAGCAATAATTTATCGCAGAGGGCGAAAGTCCACGCAATCCGTGTTTATTACTTAGGCCATTTCATGAAATGACAGCAAAACCAGGCTACTTGTCGTTGAAGAGGGCCTTCTTGGTGACTTGCAACTCTTGGCCAAGTGAATTCTCAATGGCGAGTTCGTTTGCAGCCTGAGTGATCTTATCGAGCGCTGATTCTTCGGCCTCCTTTTGCGATTGCTGCTTCTCGGGCACATAGTATTCGCCAATCCGCGACGCACTGCGTCCGGTGCGTGGCATCAAATGAGCCTCGCAGCCATCCAGTTTGTTCGCGAGCAACTGGATTCGCTCCGAAAAACGATCGCGGTTCTCACGCTCTTGCATTGTATTCGAGCTCAGCGTACGCATCCACAAGAACTCTTCCGACAGCACGCTGACAACCTGGGAACCAAGAGAGCTCATAAAGTAGTCAATCTCCAGCGTGTAGTAGCGATTCCAGCAGTTGCCCCAACGTTCCAGTCTGGCACTTTCATCCGTGACGATCGTTCCATCGGGTGTCTCGTTCACAGGTGCCGCAAACTCCGGTGGGTAGACGCGGAATGCTCCCATCTCTGGGCGTTTCTTGGCCAGTGAGCGCAGCGGATCCAGTACAATAGCTAGCCACGGATTGCCATGCGGATCTTCTGAGCGTTGCCACTGCAGCTGTGTGCTGACGTCCGTGGCCGAGAGGAAGCAGTGGCTGTGCACCTCCACATCGAATGGATGGCTGTGGTACCAGCCCATGAACTTCTCCTTACGCGTCTGCTCCACTGCTTCACCCAGCGAGATCATGTAGTTGATAACTTCTGCATCGTCCGCCAACACGCGCGTCTCTGCTCCTTCAATGGGCAAGGGGAAGCAGTCGGTGACTACGAGCGTGTGAGCGTCTCCGGCGTCTCTGTCTGTACCAGTAGACGGTCGTCCCATGATCAAACCCATGATCTCCACGGGTTTTCCACCTGCTTTGATGCCTTTCTCCACGCCGGAATTGGCATGGTTGAGCATCTTCATCGTAGCGGAAGGCGACACGATCACTTTCTTGAAGTACTTGGGGTCCTGCATCCACACCTTGTTGTTGCGTACATCCTTGAGCACCTCTTCGTCGAAAGCGTAAGCAGCGTCTGACTTGGACGTCGCTAGTGGAGCTTTCGCCTTCGCCTCGTTCATCAGGAAGATTGATCTGCCTACACCGATCCAAAAGCAACAATGACAAAAACTTCCATTATCGTATGGTGAATATTTAAAGGATATGATTCGAAAACGTTTATCCACAAATCGTTCTGATTGGTCAAGAAAATAGCATTAAACCCCGCACTCACTGACCTAGACCAGCGCAACTATGGTGAAGAAGCGCGCGGGGGAGGCCGTGCCAGCGCCGTCTCCAGGCGACACAGACGCCGCTGTGGGCGGCCGAGCGACTGGTAATATACCTGCTGCGCACTCACCGTCGTCACCGGCCGTGACCGTGGCCATGCTGAGCAAGGCGGAGCAGAATCGAGTCGAGTATCGAGGCGGCAAGGGCGAGCTGCTGGGCCTGGGCGATATCTACCTGAACGACTTATCCGACATCTTTGTGTTCGAGGTGACCAATCAGAAGACACGCAAGATCAAGTTACAGCTACGCACAGAGCTGCGCAAGCCCTTCCAGAGTAGCCAATGGGGCTTCCAACTCGACAACGAGAACGTCAGCATCATGCAACGCGAGCTGCAGCAGGAGAAGGACCGCGTTGTGACCTCCGACGAGTTTAACCACGTGCCGTTTTCGGTGCTGCGATCGTCCTCCAGGGTTGCGCTTTGTGCTGAAAACGTGTATCTGTGTGAGGGCTACAACGAACTCTTTAACCACATTGGAACAGTGAATGAGGTGATGCTGGCACCCAAAGAGACCAAGAGGATCATGTTCACCATGTGCACTAAGCTGACGCCGCAGCATAATGCTACGAGTTCTACATATGTGGCACCGGGGGACTCGTCTGAAGAAGAGCGAGCACATCTCAGTGAAACGTCGTGCTTTGTTCTGTCTGGAAGACTGATCTTACACCCAGCTTTTGTGGACGGTAGTGTTACTAGTAGATTACCGATCCCGGAGATGCTGGTGCCACTGCAAGGACAAGTGTGTCGCTCACTGCTGAGACTGGATGTCAAGGAGCTACATTTCGAGGACTGCGTGCCAGGAGGATCGTTCGTCAAGGATTTCACAGTTTGGAATCGTTCAGAGATCCCGTTGCTGTTCAAGCTCGTGTCACCAATGACTCCATGGAGTGAGAATAAGGAGCTGTTGGTGTGCACCGATTACAACTCCGGATATGTCATTGGAGACAAAACGTTGCAAGCTGCTGCCTACGGACACGTACGGATTCGCGTTACATACCGGCCGACTGATGTAAGTGTGTTTAAGGAGAGGAGAACTGCGGTGCTCAGCTGACCCGCGTTCGTTGCGTGGTTGGCTTTTGCGTTTTACAGATCGGAGAGCGCTTTTTTGAGATTCAGGCTCAGAACCTGCATGATTCCAGAAATGTTAAGGCTCTCAGGATCCATGCCATCACGAATCAAGAACACCACAGGTAAGTTGCTACGCGATGAATAACTTCGTGCGGCTCGTACGTATAAGTGCTCATATGTTATTCGAGTGCAGGGAAGGACTATCTATCAAAGAACCGAATGGTTCCTATCTCACGAGCGGAAGTCGCTTAGATTTTGGTGATTGCTATACAGGAATTGCTAGTTCTAAAGTGATCTTGATGCGCAACATGACAGAGGTAGCTTTGCATGTTGAGCTGACCAGCGATCGGCCTAAGGAAGTTACGTTTGAGCTCAAGCTGCAACAGAATCGTTCGCGCGTCTCGAGAGCCCCCCGCGCAGACGAGCTCCTTTCTCCTACTAACTCAAATGATGGATCAAGTTTGAAAGAATCATTATCTCCTGACGGAACTAAGACGCCACTCTCGTTTTCGAACATGGATGGTTATGGACTCGACAGCGACGAAGAGGTCGATGACAATGAGGTTCGTATGATAGTAAAATCATTGATTCCATCCATGTCCTCACTGTTGCGGTGTACTCATTGACATGGTCAGGGTGATTTTTATGAAGAAGACTTTCAACAAACAAAGCGAGGTTCTTTTGAGGAGAATCCCATGGGTGATGCTGATGATTTAGATGATGATTTTGAATTTGATCGAGAATCGCGCATACTTCCGCAAAGCCCTCTTGGTAGCCCAAAGATGCGGGGATCAAGAGGAAGAGGGAATGCGGATATGCGGAAGAAAACATTCCGAACAAAAGGAAAAAAGTCGACTAAGGTTGCGTCTCGAGTGAGGGATATTGCCTATGACAGCGGAGTGGACAGGTAAGGTACAGCATCATGTGATGACTGAACTGGTGATTAATTCCTCTTGTTTTCGTACCTGTATGAATGAATAGTCCGCGGTCTTCTCCTGAACGAAATTTGCGAGCAGATGCTCGAAAACGTTCGGCGACTCCGGTCGAAGACAATAGTGCTTCCAATTTTCTCGTTGAAACGATTGATCTGCCACCTGGTGTTGAACGGACCATTTTGATATGGTACTCACCTGCAACAAGCAGCAATTTAGAAGGACTATATGGCGAAAACTCAGATGCAGTGGATCTAAAGGCTGCACGTCTGACAAAGCAAACCTTTCGCGTGTCATTCAGGTGTTTATTGATGCAAGGTGCGTGGCAACAAGCCCAGTCACGTGTCTACGACCGAACTCTCGGTAAATCGATTCATATCCGTGCTCGTACCTGCACGTCGATGGTGACAGTAACACCCTCTATCTTGCATCTGGGGGATTGCAATATTGGAGAACTGAAAAGCAGTTCGTGCATGCTGACGAACCATTCCGAATTACCGACGGTTGTGAAACCTTTGGTCACATCCAAAGTGATTTCGACAGTACCAAATGATGACATGATGTTGGGTCCAAAGCAGTCGACGGAGCTTAAAATTGAAATTATCCCACGCAAGACCAACCCGAACTACTCTCGACTGATCTCAATCATCAATATGAAGAACAAAAGCAACATCCCACAGATATGTGTCCGTTCGAGTAATATGGATGCGCACCATGTGATCTACCACTCGCTGTTCTACAAGCTTTTGACCCAGTCCAGATCAGCGTTCCTGAATTTTGAACACGTGACGATCAATTCAGTTGGAATCCAAATGTTCGACTTGGAGAATATCACTAATGCCCCACTTTACTTAAACATTCAAAGCTCGGCGCCTTCGAAGGTTCGGTTATACTGTATAAAACATCCATTCGACGATATGGTGACCTCAACAAAAGGCGTGGACAATGACGAAGGGGAAAGTGACTTCCGTCTTTCTTCTGCGTCTACAAACTCACAGAATAGTACGGGTGGCGGTACCCCAAGCAATGCTTCGCCGCAAGTGAGTCAGACACCTGTTGGACGTCCTATTCGTCGACGTCGATCGTTTTCTAGTATGTCGGAGCTAGCGGATGGAAAGGCAAACCTGAAGAGAGGAAAGTCTACAGCACTTCGAGAATTGTTGACGAAGAAGCTGACGGCGCTCTCTGCAGTTCAAACTGGTCATTCATCTGCTACTATACCTGGTACAAGCAGCATCCCCAGATCGGTTTCTGGTCAACACTTTGAGATTGATAAAAGTCGCCAAGAGCAGCACAATAGTGGTGGGTTAGAAAGCAAAGGAAACTCACCACAAGCGAGGACAGATGAGAGGAGGAATGCGGATGGGTCCTCGTCTACGTCATTGTTGACACCTGCACCTTCATCTGCAGATGGAAGTTTTTTAGAAGATGTGGCATCCCTTCTGAAACTCTTTGCGAAATCACGTGCTGACTGCGAAACGTACTGCCATACTTCCCTCCCGTCAAAAGAAAAAGAGGAGGAGATAGTGGCAATGGTTCGAGAGCGCACCAAGCGCCTCCAGACACTTTTTGCTGAGAAAAAGTTAGTTCTGCTAAGTTCTAACAAGGAACGGAATCTACGCATTCCAGCAAAGTCGCGTCAGCGGATTGTTGCTGTGTTTAGCCCAGTGGCTTCTGAAACAGCAGCTACTAAGGACGTTGCGAAGACACGAGTGGAGAAGCACAAGGTAATGATTACACTTCCACCTGGTGGCAACAAAAAAGCAGTCACGGATGGAGCAAAATTCGACCAAAGTAAACCGGTGTGGGCTGCATCGAAACATCCGTTTGATACACGGCCTTCCGTCAGAGAATTGTTGCTCAAGAGTCGAGTGTGCCGCTCCGTGATGAATGTGAATCAGAAGAACATCAACTTCGGTCGTATTTCAACGTCTTCGAAGAGCTCAAAACGGCTTATTGTACAAAACATGTCTGCTACGCCTCTGGTGTATAGCGTGGAAAAAACAGGTTCGATTTCATCAGGGTTTTTACAGATCAAGGAAGGAGAGGTTGGAGTAGTGAAGGCGTTTGGGACGAAAGAAATTTGCTTTCAGTTCCAACCTACATTGGCTGGTCCTTTTGAAGAGAAGTTGAAGATCATCAATGTACAAGATACCGAGAACTCAGTTTCGGTCACTATCAAAGCGAGGGTAGTCAAGCGTGAAACATTCAAGCTTCTGCAGTCAGGTATTCTACCATCGTCATATCAACCAAGGCATGCCGTCAAAAAGTTATCTGGTTCTTACACTTTTTTGCGTATACAGGTCAAACCATCTCGTTGGGAAAGTGTATGGTGGGTGAGAAAACCGAAGAGGTGAAGATTGCTGTACGAAATACGAGTCGAAAGAAACGTGAGTACGTAATCCAGGTGGATCCAAGCTTTACTGTCCCAAGTTTACGGCCAACATTTTACTTTTCGGTCGACGAGACACCAGGAGCCGTAATTACACAGGCCCAAGAAAAGAAGTTGGACGAGGAGCTGGAGAAACTGGAACATAAGCTGCGAATTGCAGTAACGAAAAAGAAAAGTGACAAGATAGTCAAATTAAACGCCAAGATTTCCCAAGTCAAGGCATTGTTATCAGGTGAGCAGCTTCCAAAAGAGCCCGGGACACCAGCAGACAGTGACGCTGAAGCTGCATGCAGGTCTGGCGGGAGTAGCGAGGTGGGAGAATTTGATCCGTATGACAGTGCCAACAGCGAGTCAGAACTCTCCGAGACAGAATTCAGTTCACGTTCTCGACGACGCAGATCGGCGCAGTCTGACAAGCCAATCACAGATGTGAAAACTGGACTGATATCATCTAGCACCAATACATTACACTTTTCGCTCGGAGCTGAAGCTACTGGGCGCGTTGTGGCATATGCAATTTTTACTCCTCTGAAGTCTGGTGATAGCTCACCAAAAGGGGATGAACGCGACAAGAGTGGTGTATACCAAAGCCAGAAAAAGAAGAAGCGCCAGCTACGACGGGATGCCACTCCTATGGTAGGTGTGGGGAAATTTCTCCTGTTTGAACAGCAAAACAAGGATGTGGTCAAGGAGCTTCAGTACAATGCGGAAATTTTCTTGCGAACACCTGCAGGTGAAAATGCGTTCTGCCGCTCTGTTGGCAGAAAACCTCCGTCTGTGCTCCCTCCACATCCGAACACTAGTGCTGTTCCATCTAGTGTGGGTGAAGGATCACTGGAAAGTCGTACTAGAAAAGCACATGATGCAAGGGGGGGTGCCATACCACGCTATGATGACGTTCTCCCATCACTGATAGCATCGCCTGAGGCTGATTCTACTCCAGTGGAGCGTCGCCACAGTTTAACTATTCAAATTCCCGATTCAGGCAAGACACCACGAAGGTTGAATGTGGACATCGCTCCCAATCAGTTCGGTATATCTCCGACTACATCAAGCTTGCTAGTGCCTGCAGAAGAATCACCGGCAGATACTCGTGGCTGGTCCATGACGCTGTCACTGGGTTCTCCATCATATAAGGGTTCGGCAATTGTCGATGTTGTATGGAATCCTGCGGGTGCATTTAGAAACGTGTTGGCTCTGGTGTGTGAGGTGGTCCCCCGTGACTTCCTGATACAAGATGAAACCAAAAGGACTGATGGTACAAGCGAATCTGGCGACATGCGAACTATCCTCCCTCTCAAATTGAATGTTCCTCCTGATCGCACGGTAAGTTTAAACATCAAGTGGAGTTTCACTAGTGACGCTGGCTTCGCGTCGTCAACTCCTTTGGCGTCTTGTGTGAGCCGGTCAATTTTGGAAAGTGTGTCTGAAGCTGCGGAATTGTATGCTGGCAAAGTCGAGTTTTTCTACTACCCCAGTAATTCATCTCCTCAGCAGAGTATTCAGGATGCTACGTTGCGTACTCCGATCTCATCAGTGGATGTAGCAGTTGTTAAAATGGTCCAGCGGTCTTTGTGTTTTGAACAAGATACGCTCGATTTGGGCGAGCATCAACAAGGAGAGGATGTTAGAGGTGAGATTGTTATTCGCAACAGGTCACACCAGCCCCTCCAGTTTCTTTTGTTGGCTGGATCTCGTGATCAAATGAGTGCACCATCAACCACTTCTCCATTGCTAGTTGGAGGCGATATGATCTTCGAGAATGCAACAGGAACTGTGCAAGCAGGGTCATTCGTGATAGCTGCATTTGTGTACAAGGGCAGTGTTCCTGGGCAGCACAACGAGCAGATTGTATTGCGAAATCTCAGCGGTGATCGCCTGGATACATCGGTGTTGACTTTATCAATTCGCATTACTAGACCGGTATACGTTCGGATACCTGAATTGGACCCGCAAGCGACTGGCCAGCTGGAAATTCTTGACCTAGGCCCGTGTTACGTTACGTCCGAAATGCAAGATACAACTGCAGACAGTCCGAATGTGTCAATGCGGTTCAGCAAAGTGCACAAGCTTACGCTACAGAGTCAAGTCGAGCACACGCTGGTAATTTGTGCCTCATCGAATCTAAAGACTCAGTGTTACGTATACGAGGACGCGCGCCTGCATCGTGAAGCGACTCACGTTGTGATGCAAGGAATGCAATCTATTGACCTCTACGTGGCAATTCGGCCAAGACTGTCTTCAGACGCAATTAAAACGGGATCCACACGAGATCTGGTTGGTGGTATTCGCGTTCAGCTTTTGTCAACAGTGGAGGTATCAGAAGAAAAGAGTGAAATGCTGGCCGAGTTTACTGTCAAGTTTGTTGGTATTGCCGGCGCGAGTATTGCGCGAGTTACGCCATCGTTGATTGATTTTGGTGTGGAATACAATAGTGGGCGAACGCAAACTTGTCAAACACACGAGGGTCAGTTCGAACTGATTAACTTGAGTAAGACGCTCCCCCTGCGATATCGTCTATTTGTTACGAATGCGACAGAAGGCTACTCAGATGACGATGATTCACTTCATATTGCCTTGAAGCATGAAAAGGGGGAAATTTCGCCAGGTGAAACCGGGAAAATTGAATTCCGTATGATGGCATACACGAACGGACTATTTAGACGTCGTATCATGGTGGAAAACATTCACTATCCTGGCAAAGTTAGTTTTGTCGACGTTGTGCTCTTTGTGGACAGTGGTGCGCTGAGCTGTGAAGTTCTTGGATCTGCAACTACCGACCACCTGCGCATTGAGGAGAAATGTGCTTCTGATACCGCGTCAAACGAAGCAAGTATGGTGCAAACCGTTGATTTTGGACTCGTAAACGTCATCAAACTGGAGGATGAGTTATCTGATAGCATGTCTGTTTCGGGCGAAAATGAACCCTCAAGTCGCCGATATAGGATATATGGAGAATATGGCCGTGAATATGTCATAGGAACACTGACTACCGAGGATAGCTCATTGTCCCACCCTAGTATCAGAGCTGGTGAGAAGGTTCTCGTGCTCACAAACACAACAGATCGAGATATGGTGGTGCGTCCGTTGAGTACTCTTCCGTTGACGTTCCGATGGAAACGCGAAGGAGATGCGACTAACATTTCGGACGCGGAAGAAGGACCGTTGATCACCCGATTAACCTCTTCAATTGATGCCCGAACGTTGCACAAGCCATTGGTGGGGGATATTACACCGCATAGCCGACAAGCAAGTGTATTTTATGGCGACACGTTTTTGCTGGAGGCCAAGGGTACAAGCTACCTATCATTTCACTTTGCATCCATTGCGGCAACCGTGCCCTTACCTACTGATATCATCGAGAGTGGGAAGTTGTGTCCACTCAAGGGTATGGTTGGGATTCAGAGTTTCGGGAACGAAAGTGGCGTGGATTCTGAAGAAGCGTGTACTCTAAAACTCGTGAACATTTTCGGCTCTTATGGTGAGCCGCGCTTTCACATTGGGGATAGACGCATTGGATTGGGGAAAATTGGCTACGCTGTTGGATGGAAATCATCGGCTTTTGAGATCTCAGTGAAAAATGTGTCTGACGTGACAGTATCGTTTGTTGTTGTCAACTTGCCAGCTTGCATTTTTGTGCGCAGCGTTCGCGGCGCGGGTCGTATACAGCTCAATGATCTGGTTGATCGTGAGTCCGACCATCGTGTTCCCTCACTTCAAAAACTAGCGCTTCATGCCGAGAAACCATTAGACAATGGTGAAACTTCTACTTGGAGTGCATGGGAAATACAACCTCGAGCGTCATGTATTCTCGAGATGGAATTAGTGCGAACAAAAGAGGTACGCAATCGGTACAGGTGTGGATTGCCAAATGACATGGTATCTATTGACTAACCTCCCTATGAATGCTAGTTTCTGACGACAGGCTCCCATGAGTTTCCGCTCCGATTTTTGAATTTGTACAATCCTCACAATCACGAGGACGTGTTGGTTCAGGCGCAGATTATTTCTAGTTACGCAGAACTGGCGGTAGACCCCGAAAGCTCAGATTACGCTATGGAAGTAGCAGACCCAAAAGAAAGTCATATTGCTTTCCTCCCTCCAGTTACTGTACCAACACCACAGGAAACACCTCATCGTGCCAGTTTCTGGTTTACGTTACGGAATGTGTTCGACGAAGAGTTGAGCATCAATCTTTCATCTCAAACGCACAGTCCATTCGACCGGTACGTCACATTTGTTTATTATATTTGTTGCAAGGCTACTAACTACTACTTTTTCGCATTCCGTTGACAGAACGCTTGAATTACTACTTATGCTCCGTTCTGCAAATACGCCGTTGAGTTTGATTATCATTGCACCCGGAGAATCAGTGGACATTCGTGTAGTGTGTCATGTCCTTCCGTCAGCCCGCCTTCCGGTTGATACATGGTCAACTGGTAGCAGCGGAGCTTCATCAGAAATTTTGGACTTGGGACGTGTTTGGCTTGACATCGGTATCCAAAATATGGAGGATTCTGCACAGCGAGAAGAAATTCACGTGAAGGGAAAGCTTTTGCCAGGCAAAACATTTTTGCTGTCTGCATCTAATCTCCACTTTTTTGCTACTTCGACCGAAATGCCGGGAGACATTCCAGTGGAGCAACTACCGTTGACCTTACAGTCGAAATCAGGGACCAACAGAGAATCAGGGGTTTTGCAGCAAGCAACTAGTTTTGTTGTCCATCAACTGCGCAACTCATCTGAAAGCTTCTGGGTACGAAATCCGTCAACTCTAGAAGTATTGAACTTCGTTATTAACCCGGTTTCGATGTACCAACCTGGGCTATGCCTGGTTGAGGGTTCAACGGAGTCGGACATGTGTGCCATGATCGAATGGATCCAAGCGGTAGCGGTGCCTTCATCGGGCACGATTGCACCTGGTGAATCGGTGAAAATTACTGTTCACCTTGAAGAAGCAACTTCAGCTACCCCTTCAAGTCTAATTCCATTCCGTGAAGGAAATGATAATAGTTCATCCGGAAAGATGGCGTCGTTGCATAAAATGCGTCACCATCCTACCTGGAGGAGCAATTCGTGGGATGCAGACGGCCCGGAAGCTTTAGCAGATGAGAGTGGACAGAACCACATGTTCTTGACTGTGCGTGATGCGGATTCCAGCCTTAATTCTGGTTTTTCAACAGAGGTTGATGTGCTTTTAGTATTGCAACAGCAGAGCACGGCAGGTGATAGTGCCAAACAAAGCGGTGTGGTTTTAGACAAGGCACTAGTTACAGCAGCATTTGACACTCGGAGTAAGCGCCTCGCACAGTCCCGAAAGCTGTTCTCTGGACCGGCACTGGAAACCCACCTCGAGGATGAGGTATTGGAGCAATCGGAGTCTTCTGGTTTGGATAATTTCGAGGAGTTCGACATTTCGTCAATTCGTTCTGGGTCCGTCAGGCGAAAAAATCACTTACCTGTGTTAGCGATTCGTGGATGCACACCAGCTGAATACTCATCGCTAGAAAATACGCGATATTTGATCGATGTGGGTCAGCACACTGTTCGAAACGGTGGAGAAGTGGAGTGGGAGATCACGATTGAAAGCCTTTACAGCGCTGCAAGTGTTGCAGACCCAGGACTCGACTCTGTCGAGTATCGGCTTACGCTTGTTGATAAGAACGCACGTTCGTGGTTACAGCTTAGCCGTGAGCGTGGCACGCTAGACCGAGGGCACAGTTACCAGAGTGTAGTGCTTTACTTTCTTCGTGGTGTTGTGGGAGTGTATTCTACCTTCATGGTGTTGCAGAATTTGGCGAACCCATCCGATCTGAAGGTGATTCATGTGCGGTTGGAAGTTATTGCAGATTTAAATTCGCTGCGTGGAATGTCTTCCGGGTTAGACCCTACCGCGAACTTATTCCGCGTGCTTGTGTCAAATCATGGTAACCCTAAACGGTCTCGTCGATCCAGTATTGAGGTGCCCCCTGAAAGCACCCCCGGCGGTGCCCAACGGTTGATGATTGACTTCAGCGAGGTTTATTATTACAAGCTTTACCAGAATCACTCGATTGTGATTGAGAACTCATCAGGTCTGAGCCTCGATTTCATTCTGTCAACCAACGCCAGGCCACAGGAAGTGAGCTTTTCAGTGTCTCCGATGTCATTCAATGAGGTTAGTACTATCACCCTTGGAGCTCACACCAGCATGCAAGTGTTCCTGCATTTCCGACCTCAGCCAAAGCAATTGGTCCTCCAAGGATCTAGCGATGTGGTAGACGACGTTGAAATGAATGATCCTTGGATACGTGAAATTGAAGTCTACGTGAGCTGTCGACTTGTGAAAGATTTCAGGGAAACGGTCATCTTGCGGGCCATCTGCAGTCAGCCTCAGCTGATGGTGAACGTGGCGAATGGTGAAACCAACGAGACTCCTTTACAACGGGAAACTTATTTCTCAGCTCAGCCGACTTTCCTGGGTTTGGTGTTTCCAATGTTGGAATCTACCCTTTCTAACCCAGATCTGTCTGTGAAAGCTGCTGAGGAAACACAGAAGTATCTTGTCGTGCGCAATACCAAGATCGACTCCAACGCTCGACTCGCATTGCGTAACGATAGCATGTTCTTCAGTTTGGCGCTTGATGAACGTTTGAACAAGGCAGGTGCTGCCACAGTAGATCTACTGGACCACGGTGTGTGTGCAGGTCGAAAATCGACGCTATTGGTGACTATCCAACCTCAAAGTGTAGCGATTTTTCGGGTAAAACCGGATGTTGTGGCTTTGTGGAAACACCATCAGCTTTGGGATCACAGTGTGAAAGAGCACGTTACACTGTACAATATTAAGCAGTTCGCAGAGCATTACCAGGTGACACTGTGCTTCACATGCAGGTACGACTTCGACCAAAACTTATCCCTCTGGTATGGATGTTTTAAGCTAACCTGTACGTTGTTTACTGCAGTAACGTCGCGAGTTTTTACATTCCACCGAATATCAGCGAGAGCTATCCCATCTCGGCGCTGGAAGATATTGTTGCGAAATTTTTACAGGTACGCAGTTGGTTCATATTTAGGGTTTGCATTCGTCATCTTACCATTACCGTTATTGTTGCCGTAGAACTACGAGTACACATGGAAGTGGCTGATTTCGTACCACGAGAAATCCTTGATACCGCAAGTTTCACCCAAACATTCCTCCAGCCATTCATCGGCCTCACCAGCACCAAGGCTGGCGAAGATTCTGAACGATCTTGAGAGCGCGTTAGATCTGGCATCGCCATTGAGCCCTCGAAACCTCACGCATGCAGCAATGCAGACCTTTGAAGAAATGGAGAGTGTTCAGGTGTCTCCATCCCCAAGCCGTGACGATCTGTACCAGCTCGTACAATCGTATCGTGCCTTGTACTTTGACTTCTACTATATCACGGATGAGTTGGTTTGGTACGGTGTTCGCGGAAATGCAGTACGGCACAGCCTAGCGCTGGCCGACCTTGCCTATGGTGTCGTATTCAACCACGATGTCTTCCGGTCATTCGTAGGCGACGCAGCGACCAATAGCGACCGTGTCGATGCTGTGGCATTCCCGCGTCTGCTACTTCCGTGGATCCGACAGCTTGGACATTTCCTAAGCTTCTTCCCAGAGAATCAAGAGGCCACACAGCCGCTCCGACAAGTCTACGACCAGCTTCGAAAATTTGAGGCTAGCTAGCTTGATATACACGAAGCTAGTAAGGAAAAGTAAGTGGTAACATGACAGTCGGCACGACGTTAGCATCACACTACAGTGGATGAGTCCCAAGTACATGAAAGGTATAAACTCCAACAGAGCCTTCCACGGTTCCACGTTCGTCACCGACATTCACACTTTCGGCGATAGTCACATCTGCGTGTTATTCTGCTTGGAAAGCCTATCCCACTGAGCGTACTATCAAGAGATTGGATATGTGTCGTCCAACACTAGCTGGACTACACATTCCAATTTGCTTGACCAGATTCAGACGTCGACAGCATTAATCTGTCCACAGTGTGGATTCCACACACGATAGCTGTTGTAGACGTTTGAGCAGAAATACCATCCCGCTCATAAGTACTTGTGCTCGTTCATCAAAACCATCTTCCACTGATTTATTGCAGCGATCACTCCATACCACAATGGCTCCATGTTCTACTTTCAGTAAGCCATCTTGTACCCTTGCGACTAACATCGGACCTCCTCATTTCCTCTTTAACAGCTCGGAACGACCATGACCCCCAAGATTTCGAGAACACGAGGCTTCAGTGAGCGTCGCAACAACTCGTCCATTCTTGTGCAGGACGTGGACCAAGACGACCTCGGTCTTGGAGACTGCTGGAATGGTCGAGACATGACCTCACCATCCCGTTGGCGAGTTTCATTCCCCGAGAAGACTCTAGGAAGTACAACCTGGAGTTCACGATTCACGTCACTATCGTCCAACGTCCGCAGCGCTGGCGCTGCTCTAACGACTCGTGCCAAGCAACTTTGCGTTCCCAGATCTGCTCGCTGGTCCATCCCTCGCCTTCGCAAGTCTACTATAGAGGACTTACCACCTGAACATTCTTTGTCAAGGGCAGTCTCCATGCCAGAGAATGCTTTCAACAACTCCGACATCGACTACGGAGACGAACTCGATGCTGAAGAAGAAACGAACAACATTCCATCCCGAACTCCGACATCGACTACGGAGACGAACCCGATGCTGAAGAAGAAACGAACAGCATTCCATCCCGTTCGAGGACCTAGAGAAGTAGACGTAACCTAGAAACCTAATAGAGTACAGGTCAACTTCAACTTGCCTTTTTGTCGTGCCACATCACGAATACACCAAATTATCAAAGACAAAGACGATGGCCAAGCACGAGCGCGATAGTCGGCTGGAAGAGCGCGAGCGACACAAGCGGCGGCGTGATGACAAGAAGAAGCACAAGAAACACAAGGACAAGGACCGGAAGCGTCACAAACGCCACAAGAAGAGCCGTTACAGCAGTGACAGCGACAGTGACAGTGATACCCCAAGACCCGACTACAAGAGAGCGATGAAAGTGGTGCGCGAGCTGCTGACGGAGACGCCAGAGCTGGGCAAAGATCTACTGGGGCTGCTGCAGATGCTGGATAACGGAGAAGTGGCTGTTATTGGGGGCATCGAGAACCGACGCATTCGTTCCAAGCTGAAAGAGCTTTTTCCATTGTTGGGATTGGTTAAGGTTGGTGATTAAGTGGAGTTCGAGTTCGTGTTAAAGCACTAATGGTTGTTATTGATGCAGTTACGAGAACCGAAAGGTGCATTTGCAAAGCCTCGCAAAACAGAAGAAAATTTAATGGAGATTATCCAGAGAATGCTGTCTGGAGACAGTGAAAAGGTAGTTTTAGAGATGAGGTGAGGATGAGTCAAGCGGTTAATAACTGTGCTACGTGATTGTTTAGGTGTCACCACAATTTACTACTACTGAGAAGGTTTTGTCGACGGAAGAGGTTGAACATGAAGAAAAAGCCCATTCACAAAAACCTGTCAAGCGGGACTTACCTATTGGACCAGCATTGCCTCCAGCTACGGCAAGGGTTCCCGTTAGTGATGTACAAGATGATAGTGATGATGATGAGGTTGTGGGTCCAGCACTTCCTGGTATGAAGGGTTTCCGGTTAGCAGATGAGCGTGTGGAGGCCGAAATGGCTCGTAAGGAAAAATTGTTGGAAAAGGAGCAGTGGGAACGTGCACGTGATGGTGGCGAAAACAAAATAATCAAGGAGGTTGGGGAAACACCGGTGGCGCGAGAAGCGTGGATGACTATGATGCCTGAAACCTCGATTTTGAAGGATTCGCTAGGACCACAGAACAAACCTCCACCGGGCAAGCCAGCCGCTTTCCGCAGGTACGGGCGAATGCGTGACCCTCGTTGTCGTCACCTTGCTGATCACCACAGTTTGCTACTTTATTTTTTGCAGTAAGGAACCTGCAGCAGTGGACAAGACATGGTTTGATTCGCCCGAAGAACGAGAGCGTGCCAAGCGCGCCAAGCTCGACATGTACATCTCTTCTGACAACAGATTACTGTGGGTTTGTACTGACTCGGCTTTTCTGCTGTTGTGTTCAGGGAGTTGCTGGGTTATGTTCGCAAAGAAAATGTGCCTAGTGCTGCAAGTGCTAGTAGTGTGGCATCGGCGTCGACACAGCCAACAGTAAACGAATCGATTCTTCCAAATGCAAACCCTGAAGCTGATGAAGAAATGCGAAAGCAAATGGAAAATCTCAGAAAATCGCGCGGGCCATCGCTATTAGAGCAACACCAGCGCAAGCAAGCCGAAGAAGCGAAAAGTGGGACCGGGTCTACGCAGAGCTCTGGTGGATGGAACAGGTTCGTATCTGACATGGTTGAAACAACAAAACGTTTCCTAATCGTAATGATTGTCATTAGGGACCGAGATCTTACAGTTCGCCGAGGAATGTCAGGAGACGACGCAGAGCGCATGATTTCAGCGGCAAAACAGATCAACTCGAAGTTTACAGCGCCGACAATCTCACGGCAGTTCTTGTAACTCACTGTCGAAAGTGACTTACGACGTTTTGACTTTAGCACGTGTAGCAACCAGAAACCGCGATATCGCGTTGATGAACATTGCCAGCATTGCCAGTACCCACACAACACCCGCCTTCCCGTCATTGCAGAAGTCAGCGAACGTGGAGAGAGAGATGTGGCACTGCTGTAAGACATTGGAGGTACCATCAGACACCAGGGCACTATCGACCTCCTTCTTATCTTTGTAGAGTTTTCCCACTGCCTCTTGCATCATCTTCTTCTGGAACTGTTTCTGCTGATGAAGACTGCGCTTGTATCGGAGTTCAGCTCGCAAAATATCTTCTAATTGTTTGTCAAGTCGATCTACAAGCTGATCACTGTCGCCACCAAGTGATGTAGTGGGTCCACGAACGACTTGCTTCGCACGCGATATATCGATACTGTTGATCATACACAACACGTTCAAGAGATTTTAGAAGTCGCTAAATCGTAGTATAGCAAAGCTGTCACGTACCGGGCATCGACAAAATTGTTGAGCTTTGCTTTTGCCTTTGCGCGCTGTTGAAGGGCCTTGACGCAGTTCGGATCTATGCCAAGTACTTGTTCGCACATCAACCGAGCCTTTTCCCATTGCTGTTGACGAGAAACCACGGTGTATCGAACGAAGTCAGCTGGGAGTTGAAGCATAGCAAAACTAAAGTTGAACCAACCTCCATCATCAGCATACAAGCTGCCAGGTTGCACGTCAATGGGATCTGTAGCCCTTGCTGGCATGCTGTTTTCTCCGCTGTAGTAGTGCCAAAGTCCAACGCTGTAAGCGCTTGGATGTACGCCTCCGCTGCGTATTGATACTCTCCTTTATGAAATGCGTCGTTTCCAGCTTGTCTCTGAGTTGCCACCCACTCTGTTTTAGCTGACTTGTCTAGCTGAGCGACTTGCTGGGCTGAGTGTTTTACCCGGGCCTTGGTGTCCAGGTACGCAATTTCTTTCTCTGATGTATTAAGCATAATACCATTCTCTGTCTTGCGCTGCAGCGTCACGGACCCACACACGTCCGTGGCTACAGGTGCCATGACTTCATTAATGCTGGATAGCATCTTCGACACGGTGTACGCTTCTGGCATATCGACCAAGTTGCTGCGGGTGGAGAGATGTGTAGTTCCTATAGGCAACAGACACAACCGTTATACATTTTGCGAAGACGTACGAAACAGCATTTTTTGTTCCTCGTCAACAATTCCATTGCGGTTTCATTGTCTACAAAGTAAGCCACGCAAAATTAGCAGCATGGGCGCTCACACTGGTTTTTGTCATCACTTGTGCCTCGAAGTCTAGCTTCTTTTGTCCCACTTCTGTTTTTCCATTGCCCTTTGTTTTTTCGTCTTTAGGCCTGTAGCTTTTCCGATCCGACGCAATAACTGCAGGCTCCACCACCGTGAAAATCTGCGATTCAATAAACAAGTCAAATCGAAACCAAAAGACGCTTTTAGTAATGTTCTTTGCATGAGCATGGCATCGTAATAAAACGCACCTGAAAATTGGCAACTTTTTCGACGCTTCATTGCCTTCAGAAACAGGGTCACACGCGATTGCTAGCAGTAGAAACTGAATAGAGCCACACAATAGGTAAAACTAGTCAGACTCCTAGCGCTCACATTTTCATAGGTGACAAACAAAATTACACGTACCACTGGAAACAGCAAGGCAAAAATGCCTTTACTCACGAAATTCGGTACGAAAAAAGTGGCAAGAGTGAATGGACTCCCAAAGCCTGCGAAATAGGCCCAATTCTGCTCCAAATGTGCTAGCCTCCTCTCGAGACTCCAGCCAGCCAAAGACCATTTGTACTCGAAGCAATAGAGCGAGTACAGCCAGCTCAGATGAATGAAACTCGTTGCAGGACCAATAACTGGAATCAGGTAAGATAACACCGTCTGCAACAGAAAGAACGCAACAAGTATTGCGCGGTACATTTCATCCCTATAATGGTTGCACAGCAGTCAGTACCGAAAGCTATAAGTGCAGTATTCTCAACTTACCGAATCATATCAGTCACTGGAGTTGGTGACGGCTTGCCGTGAAGCTGCATATACGCTGATATTGCAACAACACATCTTCTTAGCATAAATAATAATATCAATTTAGATCTCGACGCACCGTCATCGGCGATTTCTTGATACCAAATGGTATTTAGAATGAAGCTGATGCAGTAGATCGGGTACATCCACAACACCTGGCATCAAAACACAAATTAGCATTGCATCAACACAAAACCCCATCACCACGCCGTACTTGGTACAACAGGAACACGAAGCCATCCACCCGATCCCGGACATCGTCCACTTGAGTTGTCGTCCTAAATTACAGCATCTCAACATGAATCAACAATAAAAATGACAAAGTGTACATGAATCTCGTACCCATAAGAGAACGAGCGATGCAACAGCTCCCCAAACATGTGGATGACGGGGATCACAGCTCGGTCGAAGAAGTAGATGCTCCCCAGGAAGATCAGGCCATTGAGCACAAAACACTGTATCAAATATTAGAATGTAGTCCTCTTTTCTTCTGCTACAGCTTGAATTAACGGCGTTCCGACCTTGACGCTAGACACACAGATAAGACGCGACTTGAGGTAGAAGAGCAGGATGCGATGTAGCGACACGGCGTGCTGTACGCCTCCGCAGAACTCTCGGAAGCCGGCACTGAAAGCGTCCGACATTTGGTCCGAATTCTTGTTTGTGTCGTGGCTTCTTCAATGGGAAAAGGGCTGTACCAATTTGGACTTCTTTTTGTGATTTGTGACCAGAAGTTGACGTTGATGTTGAAGCCATTTTAGGAAATGACAGCCACTCGACGCAAAGGAGCCGAGTGTGAGGGTGTGGCGTGTGAGCACGCATTGGGGCAACAACCATTGCAATTATATGAGTATCTTTGGTCCAAGGCGAGTACCGATAGCGACGATGGTGGCAAACAGGCCTTCTCGTTCGTGCTCACAGACACTGTAGTGTTCAAGCGACAGAAACCTATCAAGTGGTTCTTCACGTCCAAGCAGGAACGGGGAAAGGTTTGTTGCAACAATGATAGAGCCTACGAATTACTGTTTAGATAACAGGAAACTTAAAATACTATTGATGTTGTGTCGGTGCAGATCCTTTGTAAGACCAAAAGGTTCCTTTCGACGTCACGTGTGCTGCAGGAGTTTTTGGTACCACGATGGGCTTCAAGCCCTTTACCCAAACTAGACAGCGATAAACAGATACTCGCAACCTATGTATACTTGGATCGATCGTCGGCGTTTGGAGAAATGCACATGGTTGTGGAACATCTGGATAAGGCATCACTCGGTGAATTACAGCATTCTGGTGTGTTATACAAATTCTACACTAACGAATACTTTTCCATTTCAGAGTACTTGCTTGAAGACCGCGAAAAACCTGGTTTAAGCGTCTTGCAGCGTTTTGTTCCGACAAAGTCAGGATACAACCATACTGTTCGATCTGTCTACACGGCGGATAGCTGCAACGTGCAAAAGTGTATTAGTCCGTACTTGCTAAGCGACACGAAGGCTTCAATGGTACAGCGCACTGCGACGTTCGAAGTTGACGATCCATTGCTTCGACATCGTACGTTTGTTGCTAGTAAGGTGGTGTACAGAGCCGATGGGAAAGGCTAATAAAATGTGCTAACGTTATCGATAGGCGATGTGACGGATAAGGAAGTCCGCGGGACGATTGAGAGGATCAATACTGAAATGAGTGTCCACCTGGAATCCATAGTAGGAAAAGAAATGGTTCGCTTTGTCAATTACTTCAAGGTAAACGTTAAACTCGCGTGTACTTCATTTTATTGTCTGACATTCATTTTCTTCTCTGGTAGATTGGAGCTGACGGTCGCATCTACCTGCTGTGGAGTTCAATGCTCTCATTTGATACTGTAGTAAAGGGAGGAGCCAAGAACTACAACTTAGCTCTGGGGAACCATACCGGGGACGAACCTGGATCTGCAAATAGTGTGGAAGATTATGAAGCACGGTCAGCAATGAACCAGTCACTTATCGGTTGTTCAGCCCTGCTCAAAATTTGCCCGAATTGCAATCGAATGCTTCCAAGAGATCAAGTGCAGTATGTGGTGAGCACATAGAGCAAAATGATCTGTTACAAGATTTTGAGGCGATTAATGATGTGGCTTTGTATTGCTTTAGGTAACTCACAGATCGATCATTCGACAATTTGAGCGCATTTCAGGCGAAAACAACGACGAACAGGCCGAAGAGCGTATCCCGAATCTTCTTCGAGCAAGCAGTGGACCCATTCATGTAGAGCGCTTCAAACAACTGAAGCAGTCAGCGACTTACCTGTACGTTCATGTCTGAGATTCTACTTGTGACACCTGACGTTCAAATGCTGAATTCGAGATCTAATTGCCAGCTTTTATGCAGTTACCAAACCGTGCAACTTTGCTTGGCATGCGCACGACATATCAACATGGACCCTAAAACATTTAGTTCTCCAAACAGCCGAGATAGTAACGAAGTTGTCAATCCTGACCACGAAGCACTAAAGAAGGACATGACAAGTCAAGCAAACCAGATTTTAACCCCAAAAAACAAACATCGTGAGCCCGATAAAGAAGAGGAAGCGAGGATAGCCCAAAAACCGGTTGTGGTAGTGCATTCGCGAGCCTTATCTGCCGGTTCGATGCGTATGAATTTCTCCAAGAAAAACATCAAAACTGGCAGCAACCAGTACCAGAAACACCTACTGCGAGTCCTCCCTCGTTTGAAAGCGTTCGAACCACCTGAATTGCCTCCTCGGGATCGGGTGCGTCAACTGGCATCACATTTGAAGCGCACATACGGCCATCCGTCTCTACGTTTTGCATTGTCACAGAACAATATTTTCCCTGTTGGATCGATGGTACCGCTACGAACTCTGGCTGGAGTTTGTAGTACAGAATTATTGGCGCCGGCAGCTCGCTACGTAAGCAGCAATGATTCTCCAACAATTTGCATTTCTAGCAGCCTAACATTTGTTTCTGACTGCATTGTGGGATTGAATGTGTCAGTGGACAGAGCTATGCCAAGTCCAGGAATCGTCAATAAGTCCGCAAATCATCGATATTGACGCCATTGACAGTTTACTTGTGGCTAGCCTTAAGTCTCCGCACCACATTGTTCGTCCTGCTGAGGAAGCCACGCATTCAATACGACGAATAGTCCGACCCACGCGATTTATACGAGCTTCGTGCCCAATTATCCCTAGAACCACATCAACTACGATATGTGTTCCAAAGCGACCTGATCGACCACATAGCTGTATTCCAGCAAGCACGTCATCTCGCAATGCGCGGCTTCTCTCGCTTACGAATCGCAAACCCCAAGAACCGCCTAGCAACAACGAAAGTCGGATTGCAGATTCAATGATGGGGCCAAAACTTCCCGTGCATATCGTCGATGGTGTCCAGTGTCGTGTGCAAATGTCCGCTAGATCCAGCAGTGATGGGCAATGTGTTCTGCATCTTGAGGTAACTAAACTATCGACTGAAGACAGCAATCAAACGATGGAACTGACACTGAAGATCACAGAGGTAAGACAGCTTTCAGTGCCCACCAACCAAATATCCTCCGTCATTAACCACAATCCCAGATCCTTGCGCTACTAGGACCAACAGTAAATTCTCCACACTTGACGAGTCAAACTGCTCTGCTCGAAGCCATTCTTCCTCTCCTTCGAATCCAAAATGCACAATTGTGCATTCCAGAACTTCAACACCAAGACACTTCAATCTCTAAGTCTCCACATCTAACACCTCACCCTCCACGTCGAGCTGCTGACCATCGAGTATAATTTCAATAGAGAAAACACCACATGCTACCATGCCTACTAAAGCAAATGCATTACTCTCCACCAATAATCCACATGTACACGAGTGAAGCCATTTCAAATCTTCAATTTTCAAAAACGGGGCAACTGAAGCCATCTTTTTGGCGGGAAAGCGTATCATCTTGTGAAGGTTTTTGTGTCGACCAGTCATTTCTGCCTTTGCCTTCCTCGCTCAACCGCGTCATTCCCGTAATCTCCCCAGTCCTTCCACATCTAATTGACCGACTGAGAACCATGACGGACTTCACCCCGGAGCAGCTGGAGGCGTGTCTGCTGCAGCTCACGCACCCGGACACGGAGCAGATCAAGCAGGCAGAGGCGGCGCTCAAGGCTTACACGAAACAGATCGCGGCTGTGGGCGGTTTGCTCACGCAGCTTCAGCTCTCGACCAAGCCTGAGGTGCGTCAACTGGCTGCGCTTATGCTGCGCAAGAAGATCTTCAAGCACTGGCCCAAGCTGGACGCCGCTGCACAGGCTCAGGCCAAGCAGGTGCTGCTCAGTCGTGCTGCGGAGGACCCCGTGCACGCTGTGCGCTCTACTGTGGCCACGCTCATCGCCGCGCTGGCTCTCCACGAAGTGCCCTCTGGCAACTGGCCTGAGCTCATGGTGTTCATCAACACGTGTGCCAACAGCGCCAGTGTGGACCAGCGTGAAATGAGCATGAAGCTGCTCCAATTGCTGGGCGAATCCATGGGCACGTCGCTCCAGCCACACTTCAACGACCTCAAGCAGCTTTATGCCAAGGCTCTACAGGACCCAGAAAACCTCAAGGTTCGTGTGGGTGCCATGCGTGCCGCCTGCAGCCTCGTGGAATTCCTTGAGGAAGCTGATCTCCGTGGCTTCCGTGACTTGGTGCCGCTTATGATCACTGTGCTCCAGCAGTGCGTGTCCAGCGGTGCGGAAGCTGAAGCTGTTGAATTTATGGACGTGTTCTCGGAGATCGCTTCGCACCCGTTCCCCATTCTGGACCAGGCTTTCCCTCAGTTCATTGAGCTACTGCTGCAGATCATTCTGGCGGAGCAGCTTGAGGTGAGCACCCGTGCTTCGGCTAGTTATGCTATTGGTGAGTTTATTAAGAAGAAACCAAAGACTATCGGCAAGAAGAACCTGGTGGCCAAGATCTTCACCACTATGCTCGACATTGTGGCTGCTGACGAGGCTGTGTCGTGCGGTCTCATCTCAAACTTGCTGGAGCGTGAGAGCAAAGCTGATGGTGACGATGATGATGAGGACGACGAGTCCCCTGGCCACCTTGCTCAGCAGACTCTGGACTCTCTGGCTCTGAGTGTGCCTGCTAAGTACCTGAACCCTGTGGTTTTTGGTATTTGCAACGAGTACATCACGTCGCAGGACGCTCGCAAGCGCAAGGCTGGTGTTCTGGCCCTTGGTATTCTGTCAGAGGGATGCTGCGACTTTATGTGCCAAAACCTGAACGAGCTGCTGCCTGCTGTGTATCGCGTCGCTCAAGATAGCGACCAGCACGTGCGTGAGGCTGCTTGCTTTGCTCTTGGTCAGTTTGCCGAATTCCTGCAGCCCACGATCACGGATCACTACACGGATATCCTGCCAATTGGTTTGACTCTGCTTGATGACGCTTCGAAGGTGATCAAGGCCACTGCCCTGTACGTGCTTGACGAGATTACGCAGAGCATGGAGAGTGAGCAGGTTCTTCCGTACCTTGATACGCTGGTGACCAAGCTGGTGGCTGTGCTCCGGACGGGCTCGCCGCAACTGCAGAAGATGGCTCTTGATGCCGTTGGATCGATCGCTATTGGCGCCAAGGATGCTTTCCTGCCGTACTTCCCGTCAGTGGCTGAGCTGATCCAGCCGTTCTGGGGAATCACGGACCCGAAGTTCTTCTTCCTGCGTGGTGCCGCCATTGAGTGCCTGGGCTACCTGGCCACTGCTCTGGGCAAGGAACCGTTCCGCCCGTACTTCGCGCCTTCGATGCCTTTCGTGTTTTCGTCGTTCGAGCTGGACGACTCGGAGCTGAAGGAACAGGCTTTCGTGTACTTCATCAACGTGTCGAGCATCTTCAAGGAGGAGTTTGCCCCGTTCCTCGACCAGGCTGCTACTCACGTGCTGCAGGCCATCGTCAGTGACGAGGGTCTCCGCGTGATGGACGACGACGAGGACGTTCTGGAAGGCCTGAACTCAGACGATGAGGAGGATGGAGACGACCACGTGCTGCGTCACATCAGCATTCGCACTGACGCGCTGAACTCGAAGGTTCGCGCCGTCGCGGCTGTGGAGGAGCTTGCCCTGAACTGCGGTGGCCCCGTGTTCGAGCCGTACATCCCGAAGTTCTTGGAGGCGCTTGCTCCGCTTACGGAGTACATCCATGAGGACGTTCGCGGTGCCGTGGCTGAGGCTCTGGCTGCCCTTGTGATCTGCTCGTTCGAGGCCTCGCACGCCTCGAGCGGTGACGTCCAGGTGTGGACCAAGGGTGATTTCAAGAAGAACATCCTGACGCCCAACAACGCTGTGATCGCGACTGCCGTGATGAAGAGCCTCGTGGGCGAGCTTCTGGAGGACCCGGAGGAGGTTGTCGTCGAGAAGGCCTTCAACGCTATCAAGGCCATGAGCGCTCGTGTGGGCCCCGTAGTTACGATGGATCACATGAACGAGCTGATGGTCATCACGAAGACTGTCCTTGCTCACGAGCACGTGTGCCAGACGTCCCATGAGGAGGATGAGGACGAGGACGAAGAGGAGGGCGGCTCCGTGCTAGAGAGCGCGTCTGAGTTGATCGGCGTTCTTGCCAAGTGCTACGGCGAGCACTTCCAGGCCACTTTCCAAGAGCTATTCCCAGCTCTGTTGTCGTTTGCTACTGGTCTGCGTGCTGTGCGTGATCGCGCCGCTGCTGTGGGATGCTTCGCTGAGGTGCTTCGTGAGCTTGGCCCTGGTGCCCTAGGCTTCGTGGAAAGCGTGTTCCCGGTGGTCCTACAGGGCCTTGCTTCGGACAACTACGTTCTGAAGGCCAACAGCGCTTTCTGCATGGGAATTCTTGCGGAGATCAGCGGCGACAAGCTGGCTGGCGCATACGAGCAGATGCTGCAGGCTCTGCGTCCGCTGTTCGAGACCTCGGGCAACGATGAGGTGGTGACTGACAACGCGTGCGCTGCTGTGGCTCGCATGATTATTGCTGGTGGTGCTAACCTTCCTCTGGAGGCTGTGCTGCCCGTGTTCCTTGGCGCTCTGCCGCTGAAGGCTGACATGGACGAGAGCCCCGTGTGCTTCCGTTGCCTGAATGGCTTGGTGAGCTCGCAGAACCCCGTGGCGCTTAGCCTGATGCCGCAGGTGCTTGACGTGTACGCGAAGGCACTCGCTCCCACGTCCAGCGTCGAGGAGGAGACGCAGGCGGAGGTAAAGTTGTGTGTGCGTGGCCTGCTCCAGGCTTACGAGGCCCAGATGAAGGAGGCTATTGCGCAGATGAGCCCGGACGCCCAGGCTGCTCTCAGTTCGGCCCTTAACTAAGCCGGCAGAGTTCCTAGGATATAGGTAGTATAGAAGTGGGGGGGCGTGTCTAGCATATCGTAGACTTGCCTCGTGCTTCTCCTCGGCTCTGGTACTTCGTTTTTGATAAGTAGTGAGTAGGTTGGGGAATATGTATAGAGATTTCCGTTTTCAATTCTGGTCTGCTCAACACGCGGATTTTATAGGCGTTTTAGTATGAACGAAGTTGAAGTGGATTGACATGGTTGATTTGGACAAACTCTACATACAATATAGTAACGCAATTCTCTAAGTGGTTCCACTTGACATGCAGGTGCCGCACGATGCTGGCAGAAGCAAAGGATGGCGTTGGTGAAGCCTAGTATTGCTCCATTGCATCCTTCCACGAGCTTGACGGTGCACGAGTCTTTGCACGAGTCTTAGGACACGAAGTTCTCGATGGTGCACGAGTCGTAGGACACGGAGTTTTCGATGGTACATGAGTCGTAGGACACGGAGTTTCCGATGGTACATGAGTCGTAGGACACGGAGTTTCCGATGGTACACGAATTGTAGGACACGGAGTGGTGGCAGCTGGAGCAGTGGTTGCCACTGGGGCGACTGTCGTGGAAATCGGAGAAGCACTTGTGACAGTCGGAGTTGCCGTCGTCATGCTCGGGGTAGCAGTGGTGGCGATCGGAGTAGCACTTGTGACAGTCGGAGTTGCAGTCGTCGTACTCGGGGCAGTGGTGCTTGGCGTCACTGTGGAGGTGCTACCGCTCGAGCTGGATCCACCCCGAGACGCAGCGTTGTACAAGGCCCAAGAACGTGTTAGACCGTCGTCCATGGTTGCCGTCGCCAGCTTCTCCAGTGCATCAGCTTGGTTGATGACAGCCTCATTCACAAGCAACAAAGACAACCACGCGTTGGTGGTGTCGTCGCCAGTGACAATTGCCTCTTTCGACAGAATGTCGTCCCATTCCTCCTGAATGAACGTCGCTGTACGCGCCAGTCCGTTGATGGGCGACACTGGGATCATTTGAATGCCGTGGATGCAGTACTTCTCGGCACTAAACCATGTTGTGTAGTCCGCTTTGTTGTCGAAGTAGATGCCCGTGACGTGGTTAGGCACGAACTGGGGAGGGTGGATCGTGTTGTCCGATGTCATGAGGAAGTAAGTGCGCACAGCACGAGCGTTGAGGCGCAGCATGAGACTGCCTAGGTCTTCTACAGCCTTGTTCTGTGTCACCTTGCCCCACAACATCATGCCATAGGAAAAGTTTACGTCTTCCGACGTGCTTTCCTCATCCTTTCCGTCTGCCATCGGTGTTACGCCATGCGAGTACGAATGACCCAAATACCAGGAGAAATGGCGGAATTTAGGGAAGTAGACGTCGTCTGAGCTCGGGTTCGCTACATCTCGCAACAATGTCCACACCATAGTTTCCAGCTGCGCCATCCCTGACCAGGATGGATCCAGCTTTTTCAGGATAGCCGATGCTGTTATCCAGTAGCCGTAGTGGAAGTGGTGGTCGTTGTACACTCCGTTGCCAAACTCCGCGTCTACGTTGTTGGCAGTGAAGACCTGGCTGGTCACAATGCCCTTGTATGAGGTCTCGTAGGCAAGAGGAGAGCCGAGCGTGTTGGTAAGGAATGGCTCCACAAGTGCTTCTAACTTTGACAAACAAGTGCTCAAAAGGGTAGTGTCGTCGCCCACGATGGAGCTGTCGGCGGCCATTAAGCAAAGTGATGCATACTTTTGATATGCTTTGCCGTTGTAGTACCAACTCCCAGTGTTCAAGCCCCATTCACTGTCGATATCATTCTTCAGGGTCGAAAGTAGGTCAATCTGAGAGATCACATCAGCTGATGGCTTGTTAGCCGGATAGAAGTCCACCTCGTCGCTCGATTCGTCCTCCGTCAAGCTCCAGCTCGAAGTTGTAGTGACTTGTCCGACCATTTGACCGCGGGTGGCTGAATGCAGGACAATGGCTCCACTCGACTGTGTGGTGATAGCGCCGCTCATGACTTCCACCTGATGAGGCAGAGCAAAGTGAAGAAGACCCGTGCTGTCGCATCCAGTGCCCTCTGTTTCCCACTGCAATGAGTAGCTAGTACGAGATTCCATAGACACATTGCCGCCACGGATAACGCAGGGTGCGTAGTTGTCGTACACACTCTGGTCGCTACTGTCAGGAAGAATCGCCACTCGAAGCGTACCAGTGTATGCTGCGCTCGACACCAAAGCTGAACCAGTGCTATCAATCGAGAAGGATGCACTGGTGTCGCTAGAGTAGACCACCCATGTCTGGTCGTTTGGCAGTTTGATGACGTACTTGCCCGCAGTCGAGTCGTCCACCAGGGTCATGACATATTCGGATTCGATGCTAGCGGTGAGACCAGAGTACGTCGCCGAAATGAAAGCCATGCCGTTCACGAGAGATGAATCCATACAGGTATCACTATCAGGGACACAAGTGCGAACGTTGACACCCATGTCACTGAACGAGTAGATTTCGTAGTCGGGTTTGGTCGATGCGAACTCTGTAGCCGAGAGTGTGAGGTCGTTGTGGAAGCCATGCAAGTAATACTTGACGACACCGTCAATCTCGTTGGCCATGCTGCGGTATGTGTACGAGTAGCAAGCCTGGATGCCGTAAGGTGCTTGTTTGGGCAACTTGAGTGCGTACGGGTTGGACCAGGCGGGATTGGCTACAGTGTTGATGTCTGCAGTGGTGGTGTGGATGAGGTTCCCCCACCACTTGTTGGTGGGTATCGGTTTGGTGAGCAGGTCGGATGCTACGTTGATGATCGGTGCCAACGTGGTCAGAGTGTCATAGCGCTGGAATAGGTCAGATGGTTCATCGGTCGAGAACGGAGCCATGTAGTCGTCGTTGCTGACAGTGTTACCGGTGGTCGAGGTTGAGCCAGCAACGGAAGAACCACTGTTCGATGTCGAGTTACCCTTGGCTTGTTCTACGGAGGGTTGACCCGTTTCTTGTTGGAAGTCACCACCAGCCTGGGACATCGTGTTATCCGCCGCCGACGCTGCCGTGGCGATCACAGCCACAGTCATTACTGCTTGCACCAATTGCGTGATCTTCATCGGTGTGCCTGAACAAATAGCAAGGAGACTGGAGTAGGTTGCTGTTGTGCTTTGGCACTAGCCAGTGGAATTGGAAGTGAGTCTTGTTCACAATTGTGGAATTCGCCACCGAGTCGGCAAGGCAGTTGGTGTAGTCGACCAAAAACCAAGATATTGTTCGTTGACACGCCCGATCCACTAAGAAGACGCGCCAACATCGTGGCGTTCGTGTGCACCTGATGGAACTTTGAAGGCACTACTCTTTTTGGTGCTTGGTTTCTGGCTTTTTCACTTCCACCACGCTTGCCATCTGCACGACTCCAGTCTATCTTGTCAGCCTTGACACCAAGACACTCGGGGCTTTCACCATACACTTGCTCGCCAGCCTGTCCGTAGCATCTTTTTCTGCTGACCATTCTTCCAGCGTAGCCTGGGCTGAAACAATTGTCTCGGACACGCGAATCCACATGATGCCTAAATCAGAATGCTGTCACCGCCACCTACTGGAGTAGAGCTAGCGCTCACCAGTCGCATCGACGATATCGTTTGCTTGTGAACGTTATCGCGCCGACTTGGCGTGGGTTTGCTGAACGGCGAACACCGAGACCAATAAGACAGTAACGTCTGCTTTTCGTTGGTCGCGAAAAAATACCACGCGAACGAATTGCACGAGTTGGCAGTCATCAAGTGAGGCTTGGCTTCAAACTTTTGCGTTTCAATGATGGCATGTGGTTCTGCAGAGGAGAGTGAATCTAGCGACGTATATCTGCGGCATTGGAAATGCATTGAGAGGCTGAAAGCAGTCTCGCCATCTGTATCAGATCCAAAGCTGCGGGTGCTTGAAGGTGGTCACGCTCGAGTGCCTGAAGCTCAGCTGCTTTGCTAACTAGAGAAGACTGCATCTAGAAGAGTAGCAGCAAGGGATGACGCGCGATATCAGAGTTACTTGCTTCTTTCGGGTAAAATTTGTTGTACTCAGTCTCTTGTAGCACGATGACCTGTATTTGCCATCTCGGCGATATTTCTACCATCCTTCCTAGCGTTCATGGATGGCATGTCGGGCATTTGTTGTACACTAGCCCATCGACTTTCCATCGCAAAGTTTCCAACATCACGAACAACAGCTTTCGCGTGTTGTGTGGCAGGTGGCTGACGTCCGTCTAACGACGCCAACAAACGACACGCATCGCTGAAGCTTGTTGGGGGCAGAAGGTGAAATACGTGTCGGGTGCAATGAAGAAAAGCGTTGACTTCCGGGAGGACTCGGCTCAGCGGCGAACCAAGGAACCTGTGCTTGAATTCACTGCACAGGGTCTCTGCTGTTCGAACAGCACTTGGTCGAAAACTTGGTCATGACGCTTTGTGCTGGAGAAAGTGTTTTGGATAATGAAGGCGATCAAATTGACTGTCACCATCAAACCACTGGTAGCTGGTAGTTGCTGCTTCTACATGAATACCCTCGAACCAGTGAACGAGAAATGTATTCAGGATAGGAGCAATGATGTGCAGTCTCTATCAAAGA